>JANHZT010008663.1:264675-276815 GCA_032468215.1 Stegonotus admiraltiensis | reverse complement strand
GAAGGAAGGAAGGAAGGAAGGAAGGAAGGAAGGAAGGAAGGAAGGAAGGAAGGAAGGAAGGAAGGAAGGAAGGCTGTCATAGTTATAAAGTTAAAGAAGCTACATTACTTCAAGCTCTAACTTCACCTCTTGCACCAGGGAAGCAGGTATTTATAAATACTATATAAGTATAGTTATAAATATGTACATTTTACACACACACACACACACACACACACACACACACACACACACACACAGATATGGTGGACTAGCAGTTAAGACACTGGGCTTGTTAAGTTGACAGTTAAAGATCTACACTCCCATTCTTGCCCCAGCTTTTGCCAACCTAGCAGTCTGAAAGAATGCAAATGCAGGTAGATAAATAGATACCACTACAGTGGGAAGGTAACAGCATTCCTTGTGCCTTGGCATACAGTCATGCTAGCTACATGACCACAGAAGTATCTTTGCAGAAGGTTAGCTCCCTCAGCTAGGAAACAGAGATGACCACCGCACCCTAGAGTCAGACACAACTGGCTAGAGGAAACTTTTACCTTTGCCTTTATATATACATGTGTGTGTGTGCTTATATACACACAGACACACTTAGAAATAAATGAGAAGATCTGAAAAGCTAGAAAGATGAGGAGAGCAGGGGGACAGATTCTTCAAAAGAGGACAAATAGTTTTTAAAGGCATATAGTATCACTGAGCACTGTCCATGCATATATTAACAGGTTTAATCCATTGCAACAGTTTTCTTTGGTCAGCAGCTGAATTATTTGGGCATATGTTGGATAGATGCTTGAGGTAAAAAAAAAACAGCTGCCAACATATCCATATTTCATATTGTGCCAAGACGATATTTTTGAGAATCTTTTTTGTTTATCCTTTCAGCCTGTTTTTCAAGCAATTTTTTTGCTGAAAAAAAGATATAATACATCTTCGGTTTCATTCAATCGCCCAGAATTGCTATGAGTCCAGTCGCATACAAATTAAATTAAATTCTGGTAAGACTATGTAGTAGCTTTTGTCCATTTTTTTTAAAATGCTAAAAAGGAAGCTCTACTTTAGCTTTCAATCTGTTTCAAAACACCACTGAATAGAAAGGGAGGAAGTACATTTCTTCTTCCTAGCCAAAATTCTCCAAACCCAAGAGTTAAAGAAAGAAAAAGCCTTTCCTGGTGCAAAATGAACTGGCTGATCTCTTTACTCTGCATAGTACCTCAGGACAGAAGATTATGGAAGAGATTTTTTTTCCTGCCCTTCTTTCATACATTTTCTTTGGTTAGAAAATAATTGGTGTTTGGAGGGGTGAAATGCAAGTATTAATAAAGAGGGGAGTTACTAATGAAACAGTCATTGTCCACATAACATTTTGTGAACGAAACAGGTTGTTTGCACAATAAAGCAGGATGACAAAAACAAGGACTTTAATCAAAAAAGAGTCATGGTAGTGCAGTGGTAAGAATGCAGCATTACAGGCTAATTCTGCTGACTGCCAGCAGTTCAATTCTCACCAGTTCAAGGTTGACTCAGACTTCCATCCTTCCGAGGTCAGTAAAATGAGGACCCAGATTGTTGAGGGCAATATGCTAACTCTGTAAACTGCTTATAGAGGGATGTAAAGCACTGTGAAGCAGTATATAAGTCTAAAGTGCTATCACACTGTTCTGATTAAAGGTTCCATCATCTTGATGGAAGACATACAGAGAGACATACACACAGAGACATACACAGAGCTTTTGAGAGTGCTGTAAAGTACTTTGGAGCAGTAAATAAATTCTAAGTGTTATTGCTAGCATCATTGTTTGAATTGGGCAATTCAACAATAAGTTTTACTGGTTCAGTATGATCCTTACACTTATACAGAAAGGAAAGTGTCCTGTGGTGTCCAGATTTTTATGTTAACTATAGAATTTTGTTGGAAGGGCCAGTTATTGGATAAACGGTGTTTGAGAGAAAACTAGTAAAAGCCACTCTGTACATACAGGTAGTCCTTGACTTACAACCACAACTGGTACTGGAAATTTTACAGTAAATGAGTGCAGTCATAAGGTGCATGTGACTGGACTAAATTTTAGTACCCTTATTACCGTGGTTAAGCAAATCACACAATCATTAGAATCACACAGTCATTTGCTATGATTCACCATTAAGTGAATTATGCAGTCATAGCAAATCTGATTTCTTCAATTGACTTCCTTGTTGGAAGACAACTGGTAAGGTTGTGACTCACAATCCTGTGACCACAAGACACTGCAACTTTCATAAACTCAAGCCAAATGCCAAGTGTCCATATTGCAATCAGGTGACTGTGAGTATAGTCATAACTTTGAAGATCGGTCATAAATTACTTTTTCAGAGGCCATTATAATATCAAACCATCATTAAACAAACAGACATAAATCCAAGATTAGCTGTAAAGTTATAAAGCTGATATGGATAGATGACTGAAAATAAAGACTGTATCTTGATGGAAGAGGTTTGTGACCAAAAAGAAGTTAACACATACATACATACACATCTGAAAAAGGCCATTTAAAAACACTTTAAATACCTGAACTTTTTCCCTATCTCTGAATATACTTAGGTTGAACCAATGTGTTGGAAGAAATATCCACCTGATTCAGTTCCAAGCTTGGAAAAAGGCACTGGAGACAAAATGGAGGGTGGAGGCTGATTGGAAAGAGGGTCCATTTTATGATGAAGCAGAAACACCAAACGTGTGATTCTGGGTAGCTGACCGCATGGAGTTGATAGAGGGTGGCTTTTATACCTTCTCTTTGGCTTTGCACTTGAACTTCCTGTTCCTGTGGAACATGTGTCCTTTTGGCTGATGTCAGATTCCCATGCGGGCATGTGGAATCATGTTGTCTGAGATAAGTTTAGTTGAAGTTGCTGAGTGATGCAATGTCCTTAGGAAATTGCAATGCAATGGGCTCTGTGTCTTCTGCTAGATAATCCTATTATGTCCTGGAGGGTCATGTCTTAATCCCATCATCCTGGAGCTGAAGGTCTTTTGTGTTGTGGATAGGATGGCCCAGTCTTTCTTCATGGGCACCAAATATCTGCTGGGGACAGGGAGCTGGGGCTGAATTTCTGTCTCCCTTAAGATTTCTATTTCTCTTTTAGTGGAAATATAATATTCTGCCTTTTTAATATTTCCCAAAATATTTCATTCTTCTAGGAGAGGGGTGGGTGCTACCTTTGTACAAGTTCATCTGTGCTTCTCCTTTTGTTCTGCAGAAGTACTGGAGAATATCAGCATAGGCATTTTTTCTCATTTTAGTTATCTGTAGTAACCCTATTCTCCTCTTTCAGGCTCAAATCAAGCTGACTTGGGAAAAAATCTAATGGGATAGCTGTCAGATTTCTTGTAGACGATAGCTAGTCACTAGCACTGAAGTGAATTTCACCTGCATCTTCCTTCTGCCTGTTCTTATTAAACATGAGCAATGATATATTATGATTCTAGACACAGTAAAAAACAACTTGAAACTCTGAAGCAAACAAGAGGCTGAAAGGATTAAAGGAAACAAAAAGGGTGATGAAGTCATGACAAAGAGAAAACATGCCTTTAGTTGACAGACTTTGATTTATTGGCTTCTACTTTGTTTAGTTGGTAAAAGACTATTCTTTACCACAGCAGCTATCTCTAATGTATAATTCAGATGCATCTTAAGACACAGGCAAAACAAGGCCAGGCAAAACAAAAGAGCTGCACTCAGGTACAGGTCTCAATAACATTCGTCTACATTCTTCTGTAGTATTTATTCTACCAGCATATGTATTTCAGCTTCAATTGCTCTTTAGTTTGAAATTACTTCATCTAGAACAGTGAGTTTAGGAATGTCACCTCTGCCGCAGAAAAATAAATTCTAAACAAACAAAACTAAATAAATACAGAAACCACTTAAAACATTCAATGTGGCCAACTTAGAATTCTTACATGCCTTTTCCAGCTAATGGGAAAGACATTAAAAATTAGATTTTAACAGGAACTAGTAAGAAATATAGAAAAAGATGCCAAGAGTTTTTGTTTTCATGATAATACCTAGAAAAATAAGAACAACAATAACATGAACAAGAACAACAAGAACAATAATTATATTTGCATTTGGTCAAACATGTCATAATGTTTGTTCTCTCCCTTTCCCTCTCCCTCTCCCTCTCCCTCTCCCTCTCCCTCTCCCTCTCTCTCTCCCCCTCCGTCTCCCTCTCTCTAACAAAGGAAAGGGCTCCTCTCCCTCCAGCAGCAAGGAATAACAAAGAGAGGCCTGATAGCCATGCTTCACAGCTGTACTCACCTGAGTAAAACTTTGCATCTGAGTAAAACTATTTCCCACAAAATATTTTATCTCTAAGTCCGGTTTTTTCTCCATTTACACATTTTCCTCTAGAACTTCTGAGCTTTTTCAAGATTTTTGAGGCTTTTGGACAGATTTATTGCTGCTCAACGACAAGGAGCTGAAATCCACACCCCTCACAACACATAGGAAACCTTTTCACTCTTTTAAATTGTAGCTGTTTTAATTGGTATGCTACCCCAAGTCTTTGGATTTGGTAGCCTATAAATCCAAATAAGTAGACAAATGAGGATGAATGGGGAATTCCTACAAATATGTCATATCATTCATTTTACTGAATCGTATTTGTGAAGTTTATGAACATACTGTTTTAATTACTTAATTAAAGCCTGATTTTATTATGAGATAGTTTTGTAGATTTTGAATGGGAAAGAGTTGCTCATGAGTATAATACAGTACAACAACGATTAATAAAGATCCTGAAAAGAGGAATTTATGCTAAAGCTTTGACCCTCTGAGTTAAATCATTTTGTGTAGCCCTATTTCCTTACAGAGAGTTTGACCAATTTTAGTGATCCAGAGAGAAAACAGGTGGATGGTAGAAAAAAACGGGATATTAGAATCCTAATGAGAAATCTGTGCAGAGACATTCAGTCTTGTTTATTCCCCATTTAGCCATTAAGGCAGGCTACATTTGGATCAAAGAAACTAATATACTGAAGTTAATATGAGAAAATGACATTTCACACAAGGCAAAGTAAGCCTATTTATGGTACAGCCAGTTTGATTCCTACATGTTTTGTTTATCACATTTAAGCTCTTCGATGGTTGAACAATTTCACATTAAATATATGGATAAGGTTATTCAGCCTTTCCACTGATGAGATGGCTTCCATCAAAAAGTAGGATGGAAAAAAAATTCCCTAAAGCATTGTTTACCGAATCTCCCAAATGGGAAAAAGTCTGCTATCAAGTCTGCTACTGATTTGCTTTTCTTCAGGTGCTGCTTTGTTTTTCAATAAGCTAGAATAGGAATTAAAATAGAAGTTTTACACATACTCCAACTATATGTCTGTATGCAAGGCCATTTCTCAGGTCTTCTAATTCTCCAATCATGAGCATTTTATAATAAAACCTTTTGTCAACAGATTGAAATTAAAGGAACAATAAACATTATCAACACATTCTGAATGCTGCTATAGTGAAATACTTTTTTTTGTTGAGCATAGCCTCATTTAAATCTCTATAAGGCCACATGACTCACAGCACAACTTCACCAAGTTATCTTTAAAAAGAAAGTCTAGGAAACAATAGAAGAAAGGCAGCACACAATTAATCTGATGGAAGTGTTAATTGTACTTCAGAATAACATTTACATTAGATTACACTCAAAGTTCTCCACTTCTGGTAACTTAAGTATCCATGTCAGCTTTCGGGTAATACAACTTGATTTGTACAAGTTCAAGAGTTTGATCTTTATAGAGAACAGATTGTGCTGTTACTTTAAATTTAATGAAGATTAAGGCCTTGCTACAAATCTATTTCATTAGCAAATGCAATAGAATCGGATAAATGACACATTGAGTATATAAACATAAGATACTTCAGCCATTGTTCAATGAAGTTTCTTATTAACTTTAAAGCCAATAACAGTGTCCTGACAATTCTTTTTCTTTGATTTATGGAATGAAACAAAAGAGTTGGATACCTGTATATGTACCTTTACAACTATTCATACCTTCAGATAGTTGAAGGACTGTACACACAAACTGAAAAGATTCATTTTCTGCCGAACTCGAGGGTAGGACTTGCCCCCAAAATTAAGTTACATAACCAATTTTATTTGAACACTACAATCATAGTTTCATAATGGAATGAATTGCATGAGGGGAAAGATGACAGCTCTTCATTGCCAGAATTCTTCAGGCAATGACTTGACAACCATAATATAACCTGTAGAACTTGTTCCTTCATTAAAACTGGCTTTTATTTGAGGAAAATTCTGTGTTTATTAGAAATGTAAAGCTCAAAGCAGAAGTAACTCTTTTTCTGCTTTCTGCTTGCTTTAATCAAAATATTGTCTATGTGTCCTGAAAACTAAACGATCGCATGCTTCAAGTTCCATAAGAATCATTAACATCTAATTTCTAAAACAACCATGGCATTGATGAACAATGATAAGCTATTGAAAGTAAATCTGTATATCTCCGGAAATTTTGAATAGCTGGTTTTTGTTTTAAGTTAAGTTCATATACTCTGAAATCCAATATAACTGTATTTTTTTAAAAAAGCAAGTAAAAACAGAAAATATGGAAATCCCATTTCATTGATTTAAAGTATATTCATATAGCTCGTATTGATTCAGGTGCATAGATAAAATTATCAAAAGATAATATATTAACAAGGATTCATGAATATTTCTGCTATAAAATTACTATCCTTTTTACTACTATAGCAAGTGTATTGTTCCTGGATCAGATCTGTAATAGATGGAAATCTGTAGGGGAAAGTTTTCACCATCATATTATGAATATGCAATTGTGTTTGACACAAAATGCCCACTCAGCTATGGTGTAGAAAAAAGTGTGATAGACTATTTATTTTACTATTTATAAATGGTCTATCCCACATTTCAGAGGAATTCTAGATTTTGATGAGCTGCATCTCACCTGCCAGATAGTTAAACAACAGAATCTCTTTGTGCCACATTCCAAATTGATCCATAGAGAATGTGAGGCCATGGATTCTGAGCTCATTTGCTGCTTGCTCGAATAACTTCCCATTACTCTCCTCAGGCCAAATTCTGTCAAAGAGACTAGGCATGTGAAAAGCTTCTCCAGAAGAAAACTATGTGGGACATTCAGGGACCAAGAAAGACAAAATTATTTTGACATTCATGCATTTTCCCTCTTTGGCAACCATAATATTATCTCATGTGCATGAATACCTCTCAAGCATCATCTGTGTCAGCACAGGATCAATGTTTTGTTCTTGTCTGTATATGTGAGCAGCATAAACTATTATGAAGTAATGGATAAATAGCTGTTTGAGGCATTAGAAAATCTTCCAGTAAGCAGATTTTTTAAGTATTACTCCAGAATACTAAGTAGTACTCTGCAATTAATTTGCAATTTGTTGCATATATTTCATTTTATATCTTTATAAGATACTAGGCATTTCATGACCTATTGGGTCATTCCCCTCCCCTGTCCCCCCCCACATATAACACAGGCTTGTGCCATTTCCTTTCACCTCACAGCTCTTAAGGCAGCCTTCTCCTCCTTGGCTGTGGAACTGTGGAGCCATGGGCACCTCTGCTTTTCATTCTTGTATCTCTCCAAGGGTTCCCTCCCTCTAGGAAGGAAAAGGACTTATCTGTTGACATTGGTTCAATACTTTTCAATTTATTCCAATTGAAACATACAAACAAACAGACATATGAGTTTTAGAGCAGGGTATAGATTTTTAAAAATATTTGTTTTTGTTTTTTTGTTTAATGGATAAATAGCCATAGTGCTTAATTGGGGTCAGTCACCTACAATTTCATACCAAGAGATGCAATGTATAACAAAATTTGACCCTCAGTCATGCTATGAGAAATATTTATAAAGCTATGCAAAAAGTTGAGTAATTTTGCTAAGATGTTTATTTTTTATGAATGTGACATACCGTGAAAACTTTTCAACTCGAACATTTCTTTGTTGAAAATAAAGGCAGTCATCTTGACCATGAGAAATAATCCTAAAATTCAAATTAGGCCAATACATTTAATAGGCTGTCTTTTAAAGGTCACAGAAGTGTGGGGAAATAACTAAGAATCTTTTCTTAGATCAAATACTCTTGTTTTGCAAGAGACGAATGTTGCCAAAATACTGGAAAAAAGCAATGAACAAATGTTCAAAATCTCCTGATCTTGATACCAGGTATTATAAAGAGCAGGTTCACATACAGAAAGGGGAGAGGCTTCCAGTTGATATCACGGTGTGAACAGCTTGGAAAATAGCGGGCTCTACCAAGCCCTGCGAAATCCAGCCAGTAACTGTGTTGGCAGAACCTACAAGGTCAAAGCCAGGGGTGGGCTGCTGGAGGTTTGCAGGGGTTCAGGAGAACCTCTAGATAAGATTCTGTGCAGTTTGGAGAACCCCCAAATCCCACTCCTTGCTGGCCCACTCTACCTCACCAAACTTCTCCCAGGAGTCCCCACGCAGCCTGTTTTGGATGCAGGTAAGTGCAGGGTGCGCACAGAGGCTTGGGGAGGGTGAAAAATGGGCCTACCAGAAGTTCAGGAAGACCGGAAATGGGCCCATTTCCAGCCTCCAGAGCCTGGAGAGGCTGTTTTCATCCTCCCAAAGGCTCAAGGAAAGCCTCCAGAGCACAGGGAGGGCAAAAATGCCTCTCCCCATCGTGGTGCAGGAAGCCAACTAGGCAACACCCATCATGGTCATGCTCACCAGCAACTGGGCAGAGAACACTTGCTAAAATTTTTGAAGCCCACCCCTGGTCAAAGCCGCCTTGTAGGGGTGGTGAGAAAAGGAGAGGCACTTCATGGATCACGAGGAACTCGCAATTTCCTCATTAGGTCCAAAGCAAGCTTTCCCAAATAGCAGCAGGGACAATGGCCATTTTTGGCAGCCACAAGCTGGGATAACCGGGACCATAAGATTTGTGCTGGAGTGGTCTGTGGACAGGTATTGAAACTGGGTGGGATAACTTCCAACTCTTACTCCAAGATTTAATTTAAGTACAAAAATTTTAAAAGATAATCTCCAAGCATTAAGGAAGGGCAATTAGGCACATGGAGAAGATTAAAGACTGAAAATTAAGAGGTGAAAGAAATGGCCAAGGGAAGCTTTAAAATACAGAAAGCCTGGAAAAAAGCTTACACAATTTTAAAGGTGATTTTTGGAAGAAACTGTCTTGCTTATTGGTATTTTTAAACCCCCTGGATTTATTGGATAATCAGCTGTTTTTGGCATACTGTTTAATGTGAGGTCCAATACACATAAAGTCTAATAAACAAAATAGAAGAAGGTAAATAATACCTGGAAGGTGGACTGACCTTGACTCTATTCTAGAAGATGATTTGGATACTTTGAAAATATCTAATGTGTTTCTTTTTCCTCTCGAAGATTTCTAAGATGAACTAAATTGCAAATAACTAAACTTTATGGAAACTGGCTATTGGATTATGGATTTAAAAGATTAGAGGAACCTAGTGGATTAATTTGGATTTGGATTATTAAGGCTATTTGACAGAACGTTCTATGAGGCAAAAGAAGAAAGCTGATAGAAGAAAAGAGAAAAAAGAAAAGGTAAATAAGACTTTAAAATTTGGACAATTGGGAAGATGTGTAATTGGAAAATCACAAGGCTGTAAACCACTAAAGAGTTTTAAAGATTATAAATTTAGGGGATTTGGAGGCATAACTATGGCATTGATTGAATTTTATTAAGTTGGAGTTTTTAAATATTGAGATGTTGGAACCAAAATGGTATACTGAGTAATCTTTATTAAATTGTTACAAAATGGATCAACAGGGGATAATGAAGAAATAATTTTGATGCTCAAAAACATGCATGAAACTATAAAGAACAATAAGGAGACAAGGAGATTGTCTAAAGATAAAGAAATAAGTGTAGAAGCCATTCAACAATTGGGGGGAAAAGATGAACATGATATTCAGGAAATAGATGAGAAATTAGAAGAAGTGGAAGGAAAAAAATCAAAATGAGATGCAAGAAGATAAAGATAATGAAGAGAAAGGATTAATAAGTAGGAATCAATCAGATAATTCCTTAAAAGCTTATAATAGAACAGAGAAAAAAAAGGAAAATATCTTCAAAAACAAGAAAGGTTTAGAGAAAAAAAAGGAAAAATCTCTTTAAAAAAAAGAAAGTCTGATTGATGGGTGTTCAAATAATACAGCAGAACGAGAAAAAGGGCAATCCGAAGAGAATGTTCAGTATAAAAATATCAAAAAGAATTATAAGACTCCAAGAGAGAGAAATAAAAGGGTGATTAAAAAGGCAATAAATGATGGGACTCCAAAAAAGTTAAGAGATGATGGATAATGATAAAATATATTAATAAAAATAAAAAATAGAAAATACAAATAGGGAAAATAGTAGCATACATATTAACAGACAATAGAATCTATTATAATTAAAAATAAGCTAAATTTAGTAGGTGGAAGTTTAGGATTAGGTAATATAATTGTATTATTAATATTAATAGTGTGTTAAAGTATTTTGTGAACTTAAATGTTTAAGGATTAGAAATTGTGGGGATTTTGAGATATATTCCTGGGTTGATTAAATTTTGTTAATATTTGGCCTCATTAGTAGTCCTAGACATTCGGTATGGTGGAATAATGAGTATTTTTCAAAATATTAAATATTAGTAATTTAGCAGGGGATAACAAATATAAAGCACAAAGAAATATTATTTATGTTTAAATGAATTAATGGAAAAAATGATAAAGAATTATAAAGAGAGAATGGTACTGTTGAAGTTGGAAGATCAGGATTATGCATACTTATTATTATTACTGTCAGCTTTGTTTAAAAAAGATTTGACCCAGTCAATACACTGTCCATAAAATATGTATGGTTTCTATTATATCACAAAATTTAAAAAAAAAATTAAAAAAAGAAGAAAGGGGAGAAACTGGCTAGGTAGATATTATCTTCAAATCACAAAGAAGAATCTATGCTGATAACGTTAAAAAGGAATCTGAGAGGATACTGCAACCATTCAAATTAGACTCTAACTAGAAGTAGCCAACTTTGGCTGAAAGAAGGGTAAGACCCAGTTAATACTGGGCTAGGAGACTGCCAGGAAACTCCAGGACAAAAAAAGTAGAAAAAGGAAACAGTTATTAGTTCCATCTTATTCCCAAGATAACTACAAGGACAGATCCATGAAGTCACAAGGAAGCAAGCTGCTGGGCTCTCACCCTACACTTAGGATAATTTCAGTCTGCATCCAGAACTGCTGGAAAAATAATAATAAAAAGGATGGCTGTCACTTGAAGAAAAATAAAGTAAAATAAAGGGGTCATCTTGAATCCCTTTAGGTAAAACAATCAGGTATGTGGCCAAATAAGGAACAGAGTAGTGAGATGGACAGTTTTTGTGTTATTAAAAGGAGGAAGATAAATTTCAGCTTGGGTTTAAATACTGTTAGCATTATTATTATTTTTGTAGTGCTTTAATTTTTGTAAACATTGCAGCAATTAGGGGTTATACGGGGGGAAATATAAATGTTAATAAATAAATGAAATAAAACAGGCTCTTTTAGTAAGATTGATCATTATTGGTCCAACGTGTGGAATGCTCCTACCAGCGGTACTGCCTCTAAAGGCCTGGAAGCCGCAGAGAATTTCACACTATATAGGAAGACAGGAAAAGGCAGTGCTTTCTATCTTACTCATACTCTGAATGCTTTTAGTGTCATTCTAAAATCTGATGAACAGAACCAGAGAAACAGGTAATCCATAATTTAGCCATAAAAGTAGTAGAACAGAATACTTAAAACCTTTGAACTATGAAATGGAAGACAAATGAGCTTTATATTCTGAGTATTCTGCAGAATCTAAAAGCAATTGTTATTCACATACTTAGGTATGCTGCAACATATATTCAAGAAAAAGAATTGTTTTTTCCATTGCCTTTATGAAAAGTGTAAGAAACCTAATTTGAATAATGGATTTCTGTATTCTTTTTTTTAAATGTATTTTTCACCTCAGCTTAGAGGCAAACATACCTAGACATTTGCTTAGCCCAGTGGTAGGCAAACTTGGCTCTTTCACACCCTGTGGACTTCAACTCCCAGAATTCCTAAGACAG
>JANHZT010008663.1:230320-241026 GCA_032468215.1 Stegonotus admiraltiensis | reverse complement strand
TCTCACCCAAGGAGCCCCAGAATTCTTCCTGGGGAACTTGGGGAGCTCTACCTCTGCCCAGCTGCTCACCTTCCCCTTTTTGCCCAAGGGGAAAGTTTCCAAACCTTTTGACAGCTGATTTGCGCTGTCATAGCGGTTCTAACGCGATCCAGGGCTGGCGCTCCCAAAAGGAGCATCTTGCGACGTCTGTGGTGCCACCAGAAGTCCCATATTAGAAGCTATTTTTGATGTCTCTGAGAGTTCTGTGCTTCCAAAATACATTGAGAATCATTAATAAATATCTTACTGCTGAAATGCAAAGGGCAGGTGATCAGATGATGGAAAAGTGAAGGTGAAGGTTATATTCATTTGTGCTCTATGATGCTGACCTTCTAAGGATTATGTTATCATCCTTGGTCTTTTCATCTCATTTAATTTATATTAAAATACAAATGCTTTCAAGGACAACTGAAATCTATCTGTGTTTTTTCATAATTGTAGCTAATATCACTTGAATTTTCAGCACCAGAAAGTGAATGCTGAATAGATAAAAGAAAGTTAGAGCCTACTCTTTGCTCATTTTTAATTTCTAGGCACAAAAGCTAACATATATTCATAAAATATATATAAAAATGTCTCTGTAGAGATTTATAGGGCAAACTGAGCAAAATCCTGTTTCACAGACTATTAAGCATATTCAAACTTACGGCTGCTGTCTTTTTCTCTAAAATCATAACCAAACTATTATCATAGTTGATTCACATACCACTGTAAGCTGTTTACACTGGTAGAAATATATTCCATTTCAATGTTCATAAAATATCCTTATAGCTTACACGCATAACAAAAGCTCCGTACAGTACTACTCTGCAGATTTATGTAAGGACTCTTAATAGAAACAGAAAACTGTTTCAACAGCGGCTACTTACTGTTATTAAATCATCAGTTGCTCAGCTCAGCTCATCTAATCTAGATGTCAATCAAGAATCTGAACAAGAAGCCATTTTACAAGACAATTTTTTAAAAACTACATTCCTATACCACCACATCAAACAATTCTTGGTGACTTATTTCAAAATAAAAAGACCATATAAAAAGGAAAAAAACCCCATAAAACCAGAGAGGATCAGTTTTTAAAAAAACCCCACAAAAGTATCCCTAATCATTCTCCTCCTAGATTCCTTATTTTCTGCTAGTCCTCTAACTCTATTTTTGAAATTTCTCTAGAAAACCTTTGGTTTCATTTCTTTTCAAAACTATAATAAGGCAGGAGACAAGCTGTTTAAGAGAAAGACAGCTCAAATCAAGAATGTTTGTTTCCAGACTTCTCCTTTTTTTTAACACTTCACAGGGAAGAAACCCACAACTTTCATTCTCAGCCTACAGGAGGCAGATTCTATCTCAAACTAGTAATCACTCAGATATCAAGGACCTGAGCCATAAAAACCTTATGGGTAATCAGCAGAATCTTGAACTGGACCCAAACATTTATCAGTAATGAATGCAAACCATGCAAGATTTTTGTATTTCCTTTGACTCAGTACACATCTGCATTCTATATCAGCATAGGGGTCAAATGATCTTCAAGGACAGCTTGTTGTACATCTAATTGAAGTATTCCAAGTAGGAGAACATAAAGACCCTAGTAAATGGTATTTGCACTGTGAATTCTCAAATAGCATAAATGCACTAGACAAATAACTGGGTCTTGCACATTTCTATTCCCTATTATGACCTTGCTTACTCTCTTGTAATCCCTTACTCTTCAATGAATGTAAATACAAACAATAAGTAGATAGCAAGATGTATTTGAGGGTGCCTTGTTTATCTGTTCCACCAGGTCAGGCAAAAGAGGTATACTGTGGATCCCATCTCTCAAGGAGCTCCATCTGGTGGGAGCCAGGTGGCATACCTCTTCTGCTATGTTCCCTCTACCTCTGGAACATGACTCCCCTCCCCCCACACAAGGTGAGATTAACCACATTTCTTATAGCATTCTTGAAGGCTCTTTAAACACCAGCCTAGGAGAGCCTAAGGAGAGCCTGCAAGATGGCTATATGAGATTAAGTGATGTTTGTGTCCTGACTCAGACTCCAGACTGAAAGACAAAAGTCAGGAATCAGATGAGGCTGAACAAATCATGTACCGTCTTTGCAGCTGGAAAAGTCAGAAGAAGATGACATAAGGAATTCCAGCCCATGCATACAATGAATAGAGAGAAGAGCAGAACAGTAAAGATCTATTAGACTCCTTGCCAAACAGCAAAGTAAACCTTTTATTTAGTGATGGCTGGTTGCAGCCTTATATAAGAAACAACTCTAACCATTTATCACTGCGTTGGAAACAACAATGACCTCCAGCTTGTGTGTGACTATTGCATGGAATCTACTGTTGAACCTGTGGTCTTTAGACTGGTTAACAACCTTAACCCAGTTCTTTGAAACTTAGACTGACTTTTGATGATTGACTTGTGTGCCTATTTCAAAACAAACTTTGCAGGAAAGCCTTTGCTTTGTTTACATTCCTTTGCTTAATTGTTAACAATTCAGGCTTGAAGTAAAACTGATAATCTCCCAAGAAATCCTGTGCACATTTATGTCTGAAATTTAAAGATAGTTTGTTCTCCCATTTTTAAAGCTTTATTTGCTTTATCATTTTTGTTATTATTTTAAGGTGTTAGTGACTTTTTAAAACTGTTGTGTTGTATGCCACCCAAAGTGATGTGTTTGTGAGATGGATGGCTGTATACATATGCTAAATATATACCTTTTTTGCTAATCATTGCAGTTTTGGGATGAGCATACAGAAGGTCTGGAGTGTGGGGAAAAAGGAAAGCCGAAATAAAATTGTAAGCACACTCATATTGATTTCACTTGCATCACTTGCATCAGATAGTGACCATGGACACAAAGAGAGAAAGAGAAAGATAGATATAATGTAGGTAGACAAAGTTAAAATATTAGGATGCTTATATATGAAGGGCCAATAACCAGCTCTGAAGTAAAAAGTCCTTTTTTTACAGTCATGTTGGTTTTAAAGGTTTATATTTTATTAAAGTTAAGTATAAGATAAAAATACAGGGGCTTCCCCGAAGATGGTGTGCTAAGCAGTGGGAGAATTTGTTTCTCCTGCCAATGAAGAGCTGATTTTGCTGCCAAAGTGGGTTTTTTTTTTTGACAACCAGCTCCCCAGATCTGAATGGTAGCATCTACCCAAGAACCCAAGACAACTGTTGGATGACCAGACACTCCTGGGAAGAGGAATCTTGAGGACTGCAATTCACAGTAGGAGCAGTTGGAGAGATGGGTCTCCATCTTTCTCCTCGACTGTTTGGGTTTTTTTAAGCATGCATGGGTTTTAACTGCACAGACTTAATTTTATTTATCTTGATTTTTCTTTTAAAAGTTAATTGGTTGCAATCTGATTTACATTAAGCCCTTGCTGGATTTTAACATGAATTCTTTAATGTTTTTTCACAGTTTCACTCTGTTCTGAATTATTTTTGCTTTCTTCATTTGAAAGTCAACAAAGATTTCCTGGGTAGTGAAAGTGACATGTCTGGTCACTTTCATTTCTATTGGATTTTCTCTACAGGGATTTTGCATTTTTTTAGCTTCATGGAAATTTTCCCTTATTTCTTTTTCTCTATCCATTTTTATTGTGAGAAATATTATCTCAATGATCTTTGTGGCTACTTTGTTACAGCATATCTAACTCCCTTGTTCTGTTCTGTTTATGCCCGGTTGTGAATGGTCAATTATGGGACTATATTAAAAATGCAAACAATGTAGCCACTTAAAGATAAATTCCTCTGGGAAACTTAAAAAAAAAGAATCCCGTTTTAATCTACAAGTTCAAATTGAAAACTTTGGTTAAAAAGGTTTGACAAAACAGCAAGGGTTTTAAATCAACCTAAAGAGGATATCCAGACACAAGCAACTCTAGCCAAACCACACTCATAACTAGATGGATTGAAATCTAAATCACTGTTGGCAGATTTAAAGGAAAAGGAACTTGGCTTGGAAGCTGCAGGTTCCTTGGAGAAGGCTGAAGGGGATATGGATTCTACAGATTTGGAGTTCACAGAATCGATGAGTGATGAACTGGACTTTCTCAAGAAGATTAATGGTGATTGGAAAATGGACTTTCTATATCTAACTGGAAAACAATTTGGACTGGAACTTTTTGGGAAAATGGATTGACAACCATTATTTATGATTTTCAGGAATAAGACACAATTGTTGGGAAAGTTTTCAACCAAAATCTTATGAAGTTTTATTATTAAGAACCAATCAAGGATATTTAATCCTGGATGGATCAGAAATAATGATTGTAGTGATTTATGGTAAATCCATAAAGAAGGCATTGTAGATTTTCTACAAGTTAAACACAATCATAAATTGTTAACAGAAGGCTTTGAAGTTTAACTTTGCTGTTGGTTCATGTGTTAATTACTTTGCCATTATATATAGCAGATAGATGACAGGTCAAATTGGTTGCAAATAGAGGTAGAAGTTTATAAATTTTGGGCCTGCTTCACGAAGGGGGGAAGTAATAATGCCCTCCGTACAGTCAGTCATGCTCTCATTATCTCTCGTTTGGATTATTGCAATGCCCTCTACATAGGGCTGCCCTTGTGGTGCACCCGGAGGCTCCAGCTGGTCCAGAATGAGGCCGCATGGGTTGTTACGGGAGCTTCCCGTTACTCCCATGTAACACCACTCCTGCACAAGCTGCACTGGTTGCCGGTGGTCCTTCAGATCCACTTCAAGGTTCTGGTACTTACCTATAAAGCCCTTCATGGCATGGGCCCGGGGTACTTGCAGGATCACCTCCTACTGGCCTTCCACCGCCCAGTGCGCTCACATAGGACTGCCCTCCAGGTGCCATTGGCCAGACAATGTCAGCTGGTGGCACCCAGGATGAGGGCGTTCTCTGTGGGCGCACCGACCCTCTGGAATGGGATACCCGCTGAGCTCCGGATGGCCCCTGACCTCCACACTTTCCGCAGTGACCTGAAGACATGGCTTTTTCAACAAATTTCCTGATCTGCTGCGAGTTTTAATTTCTTGGGGATTTTAATTGGATTATTTTAATACTAATTTTATTGTCTTGTTGTTTATCTTTGTGAGCCGCCCTGAGTCCTATGGGAGAAGGGCGGCATATAAATATGAATAAAATAAAATAAAATAAAATAAAATAAATAAATAAATAAATAAATAAATAATAATGTCCCAATATATTTATCAGTATTCAATTGTGGGGGATAATATATGCATAAATGTTTTTGTCCTTTGTTTTTTAAAAAAACTTTTCTAATGGTTTGTCTATCTTTGTTTTGCTTTTGTAAAATTTCTTTTTCCTTTTTGGGGAGTTTGTATTTTACCTTCATTTTCTGAATAAAATTTTAAAAAGTTCAAAAAGTACAGAAAGAAATAAAAGTAAGAAAGGATAAAGAAGGAAAAAGGGTACAAATAGAAAAAAGTAGTGACTTTTATTTTTTCAATGTAGTAGAATTTGAACAAATTTCAATCTCAAGCTTTTGCTTTATATTTCTAAACATTTCAAGCCATTTCTTTAACAACAAATTCTAATCAGAGTCTAAAATCAAAATTTCACAAACACCCCCCCCCCCCCAGTTTTAAGCAAAAAGTCCAGAAGTGGTTTGCAAATAGAAACAAAACTAGATAGGTTCTTCTCTTTAGATCAGGGGTGTCAAACTTGCGATGACACATTGTCGTCATATGATGTATCACAACTTTTTCCCACTTTGCTAAACTGAGGGTGGGCATGGCCAGCACATTCAGCCCACAGGCTGCGCGTTTGACACCTCTGCTTTAGATAAAACAATTTTGGCATTTCTGCCAACTCCATAACCTTTATCATCCATTCTTCCATTGTATGAATTAGGTCTTTAAAGACTTTGTATTAGGAAATTAGGCCCTTTAAAATCTTCTACCATGACTCCTGTAAAAACACAAGGATGAGAATGCCTTTTAATCAAGAGTTGATTTGAAATGTGACAAATTTGAAATGTGCTTGGCTTGGCTGTCTTAGGAATTCTGGGAGTTGAAGTCCACAGGGTGTGAAAGAGCCAAGATTGCCTACCACTGATCTAGGGGACATCAGAAGAGGGTTAATAAGGATTGGATATCATCTTAAAAATATTGTCTATATAAATAATGAAAAGAAAGGACATTGAGACATTTGTCTGGGGCCATTCCATGGTTGTCCCATTTTAATTAAGAGTGTGTTTGTGTCTGGGTGAACATATTCTCTGTTTTATTTTATTCTTCCTTTTTTCTTTTCTTTTTTTTATACATTTAAATTATAAAACATTAAAAACAATAATTGTGGAGCTATGATAAAATAATTATTTTTCCTTATTCACATAGGCTATCACTGTATTTTTATTTATGTATTCTCTCTATACCTCTGGTCTACCATGTGGTAAATACTTTAGGACTACATCTAATTATAAAAAGTCTTCCTTTAATATGTCATTTGAACTAGAAGAGTCCTCTGAGAACTGTAGTTTAAAACAATCAATGTAAGTATAGCCAAGCCAATCAGTATCATGACACTAGAGAGGCTTTAATCAATTTATTTAATCTTGTTCATTTTGCAAAAGTTAAAAGGCCAATTTTGAAAGAAATGAATCTTAAAGAATATTTTGAGGAAAACAGAAACCCAAAGGAATAGTTAATTCAACTAGGTTTTAACACTAAGTAAAAACGTCTCAAATGCTAAACTCTTTAATGCAGTTTTCTGTGCATATGTGGTATTTCCGTGTTTTGCCAACTTTTGAGATTCTACTTTAAAAGTATCACATTTCATTTAACTTTGAATATCACAGAAAAGTAAGCAGTTGCTAAGAAGGAGATTGTTGGTATTCCATGAAGTATGGAAGTGCTTTTTTATGCATTGTTTAAAAAGCTTTCTTACTAACTCAATCAGTTTGCAAAAAAAGATACTAATCTATGCAAGTGAAGCATTATTTTGCTATAGCACTGACTTAAGTCTTTAATCAGAAACAAGTCAATCTCCAAGGTAATAGAGAATTGGTTTATCTATTATCTTGAGCAAGCAGCTTTTAGTAAGATATCAACTATTCAAAGCTACAAACAATATCCTAGAAAAATCAAGTAGTGTTCTCTTTTCTTTTAAGTTCTGACTTATCTGTAATAATACCATTGAGTGAGAAGGATGCTTTTGTCTCCTTTAGCATTTATTCAAGTTATACCTAACATTTTTTTCTAGCTTTTATGTATATCCTGTGAGAGGTTTAATATTTTTCTCTGAGTCAGTTTTCAGCATTTCTCTTCCACAGCTCACACATCCATCATTGCTACCAGTGGTGAAATCCAAATTCTTTTACTACTGGTTCTGAGGACATGGCTTGGTGTGCATGGCAGGGGAAGGATACTGCAAAATCTCCATTCCCATCCCACGGGAAGGATACTGCAAAATCCCCATTCCCTCCCCACTTTTGGGGGAAGGATATTGCAAAATCCCCATTTAATCCCCTCTGGGGCCAGCCAGAGGTGGTATTTACCGGTTCTCTGAACTACTCAAAATGTTTTATTTACAGGTTCTCCAAACTGCTCAAAATTTCCACTATCGGTTCTCCAGAACCTGTCAGAACCTGCTGGATTTCACCTCTGATTGCTACCATCATTGCTGACCATACATGCATGAGGTTGAGTCAGGGATGTTTGAAGCTTTGCTGTTCTCTTTTCTGGAGAAGCACGAAAGATGCAAAGAGAGTTTCCCAGATCTGGTTTCCAGGGATAGCTGAATGATTAATTGCCACTGAATCAGGTTTACCTGTAGTAAACCACAATTAGGACTGGAACTTACATTGCTAAATAATATGATCATTGTGAGTCATGCCTGATTTTTACAACCTGTTTTGCAGGAATCACTAAGCGAATCTAGATTTCCCTACTGACTGGGGAAGACCCCTGGGATTGCTGTAAATGATAATCACCCGATCCCAGGATGCCACATCCTTTGTAAATATATGCCAATTGCAAAGCACTCAAATTTTGATTACAATCTAAGTGCTAAGTTGTAAGTGGGAGGACTAAGTTGTCAATGACTTTTTCAGTATCATCATAACTTCAAATGGGTATTAAACAAATGGTTGTAAATTGAGGACCATAATTTATTTTGACTAGATGAACAAATATTCATCATCTTAACTTGAGTAACAACTTTTTCAAAGACATTTTATTTATTTATTTATTTTATTTATTTATTTCAATCAGAATAGAGCTGGAAGGAACCTTGGAGGTCTTCTAGTCCAGCCTCCTGCTCAAGCAAGAGACTTTATACCATTTCGGACAAGTGACTGTCTAATAACTTGTCTGTACAAATAAAAAAATAAATACATATTTATTTATTTATTTATTTAATATTATTAAATAAATAATATTATTTAATATTTAATATTAATTAATATTAATTTATTTAATAATCAGTCCTTTCTTTTGTTCCTGCGCCACACCTTTTGTTGCTAAGCCAGTTAGTTTTGATTTTAATAAATCCAGTGTATTTCTTCTTTCTTTGTAAAATCACCCCAAGACAGAATAGGAATCTCCAAAATCCAAAAGCCTATAGTTAATTTCAAAATAATCCAAGGTAGAAAGCAATTCAAAGTATTTCTTTTCCAAACAGAAGGGGGATCTCTACAATCCACATTCCCACTTAGTCACAGCAATCTCCATTTTATAGCTATTATATAACCATCTGTTTGTCTCTCTTCTTTAACTTTCCAAAGGTTTTAAATACCAAAATAACACTTCTCAAATCCATTCCAATTAAAAGAAAAACCCAATTTTCTAATTTATTAAAAGCCAATTCTTACAACTCAGTTTTTACTAAAGCAAAATCTTTAATGGGTCTTTATTTCCAATTGCTGTTTTATCAAATCTTCAAGCCCCAAGGATCTACAGCTGCTATTTAAAATTTGGGGTCTTATTTGGAAAAATCCATGCTGTTGCGTTGTTTCTAGCCTGGGTTGGTGTCACTCACCCAGCTTCAAAGTACTTCATCCTTTCTTCTTCCCTCCTGCACAAATCTTTTCCTGGTTTGCTGAGACTTTGTGGCAGCCGCCATGGCTGCCTCCCCCCACCGCCAACTCAGAGGATTCCCTCTGGCCTCCGAGGAACTTGCCTGTTCCTCTCGGCCATCCGAGGTGCTCCTCTTTTTCCCCCATCCCTACAGGACGGGTTCCGTCTGAAGACCCATTGATTGGTGGTTTGTCAGTTGGGGTTTTCGCGGGGCTCATTAGAGCCCACTATTTTCCTGACTGTAACGCCACGGCACCAAACTGGAAGTCTCATAATGATCTTTTTCAAATTTCCTTGTTTGAAGCCAACAAAATGATATTTTCTATGTATCTCAAAGTTTTAAGTTGGATTTTAACTCCATCCTTGTCATTCTGATACTTGCTGTTTCTGTTAAGCATCTTTGTCTTATTCTCTTCCGATCTCTAAACCTCTCTGCTTTTCCAAATTTTATTTCACACTAACATCTTGTTCAGTGTGAGGATTCTTCAGAATAATAAAGTATTCTGGTGGGCTCATTAGCCATAATGCATTTCATATTCTAATATCACCTACATGGTTAAAGACCTTGTAGTTAAGGAATTCAAGATAACCGTCTTTGTATTCTTTTGCTCTTTCCATTATCTTATGTCTGTTCTCTGATCTTAGGTTTCTCTGATTTTTCTGAAGTGCCTATTGATCTGACAATTGTTTCTTCATTTATGGATCTATTCTTCCTGTGTAAGATCTTAATCAAAACTTCAAATCAAAAATTAATCAGTACTTGTCTTATAATTTTATTCTTTTTCAACTGTGGTGGCACTCACAAAGTGGGAAGAAGACAGACAATTTGGGAATCACAAATGAACACACAAGATGGCAAATAAGAGCAGAGAAGATTTACAAAGAACACAAACTAGAGGATGTCAGCTGGGAGGAGCATTCTAACTGCCCATTTCCACAGCCTATAAATCAAGCTAAGTTTATCTACTGGATGAGGAAGGCAGAGTTTCAGCTTCTCTAAAACATGGGAACTATCTTTTTAGTCAAGTAATTTGTAAAGAGTATAAAAATGCAAAGTTACTAACAATAGGATAAAAAGCTGGAAAGCCAGCAATGGAGAGTGTGCACTCTAGCTTATTTCATAGATTGTCAAATGTTTGGAGGATTTTGCCACATGGGCATAAATTGTGAGTTTTTGCTTGGTACAAAGAGCTCCTGGTCTTGAAGGAACAGTTCTGTTTCCTTGAAATCAAGGTGGCTGAGTTAAATATATTTAGACAATTGCAGTAGTAGGTATATGAGACCTTTTGAGGTAGGATAGTTTCATTCTTTTCCCAAGATGACAGCTAACTGATTGTGAGTTAGAACATGACTTTTGAGAACCAACAGTATCATTTCAAGGATAAAGGCAATGTTCCTATCTGGAGCACAGTCAATGGGTGATAAATCTATTTTATTTTATTTTATTTTATTTTATTTTATTTTATTTTATTTTATTATTTTATTTTATTTATTTTATTTATTTTATTTATTTGTTTATTTATTTATTTATTTATTTATTTATTTATTTATTTATTTATTTATTTATTTATATGCTGCCCTTTTCTGGAGACTCAGGGCGGCTTACAATGCGTTAAGCAATAGCCTTCATACTTTTGTATATACCTGCTTAGT
>JANHZT010008663.1:134219-146929 GCA_032468215.1 Stegonotus admiraltiensis | reverse complement strand
GGGAAGAAATTTTGCATTTACATTGGTTTTTAAATTGGGGTTTTAAAGGGCCAAATTAATTTAATTCTGTTTTAATTAGTTTTTAAATTTTGTATTGTGTTTTTTATTATTGGCTGTTCACCACCCTGAGTCCTTCGGGAGAAGGGTGGTATATAAATCTAATAAATCAAATCAAATCAAACCAATCCTATCTATTCAGGCTTACAACACATTTGAATAGCAGTAGGTAGAACATCTCCCATTTGAATAGATTGGTGCATCTTTATATGGCAAAACATAAGCAAATGGAACATTTAAGTCATTTTTACTTGATATTTCTTAAGAAAAATAACAAGGAAAAACTTACAGGCATAAGAATATACTTAGATGAGAAAAGAGTTTATTCGGAGATGAGTTGCATGCTTGGTGTCCGTTGATTTGGAGGCTTGAGTGGAAAGTTAGAAGAAGTGATAGATGATAAAGGAAAGTAGCAATAGCACTTAGACTTATGTTCCTCTTCATAGGGCTTTACAACCCTAAGCAGTTTACTAGGTCAGCATATTGCCCCCAACAGTCTGGATCCTCATTTTACTGATCCTGGAAGGATGGAAGGCTGAGTCAACCTTGAGGCAGTCAGGATTGAACTACTGGCAGTTGGCTGAGTTAGCCTTCAATACTGCATTTTAACCACTGCACCTACACGTCTCGGTCCTCCAAATGAAGTAGACCTCCAAATGAAAGGGCATATACCAAGTAACAGATAATAAATTTCCTCTCATATTTGGCAGGTAGAGGAAATATACTTTATATTCTCTGGTATCAAGGGAGTTTACTATCTATTCCTTGGCATTAAGCTTTCGGCTAAATAAATACAAGCAGGGCAGTATTATTGTCTTCAAAACCTTCCTTGCCTTGGTTCTATAATTTGGTTCTGATACATTCTCACCTTTGCTATTCTGGTGTTTTGGACTAAGACTAAGATCCAATGGAGAAATAAATATAGAACAAGTGAATGAAATAGCAAGAAGAAGAAAAAGAAAGGGAAGATCAAACAAATCAAAGCTACATGGAATTTATGAGATTCTTGGAAAAATGGGAGAGGTTTAAATAATATTACACAATGTATGAATCAGACTATAGGCATGTCAGAAACAGTGATGGTTTGCAAGGTTACTGTCCTTAATGGTTAAGGACACTAGTCCTGCCCTATGCATGTAAACCTGCTGATTAACTTTGGTCCAGTCATTCTCTTTCAACTTTCAGCAAAAGCAGGGGCAAAACATTTCCAAAAATATTGCCAAGAAAACAGCAGAGAATTGTCAAGACAGTTGCTAGGAGTCAAGTCTAATTCAAAGATGCAAACACAGAGACATGCGCAAACACGCACCGTGAAGTTAAAAATAGAAAATAACAAATATAATAACTGATATGAGATAAACACTTATTGATGAGTCTCAAGCATTAAAAGAAAAATGTTTCTAATTTTTTAAATTCTAAGGTCATACTGCTGAGAAAAAAAAATTAGTTTTCTTCTAAAAATACTAAAAGAAGTAACTTGCTAACAATGTATTCCTTATAACTACCAAGCAAAAGCAATTTGTTATTCATCAGGAAAAAAAGTCATAGTTATAGTGAAGTTGAGAGGATAGGCAGAGGAGCAATTAAAGTAAAACTCTGAGTTCACGTCAGTGAAACATATGAAAATGGAGCTGATTAATAAGCAAACAGTGTCAGTGGTACAATTAGGTAATTTTAGACTCTGAACATAATGGCCTTATGTGTATTATTTACCTTGAAAAGTGATGAGCTACGTGCAGTCTGTTTGGGAACTCCTGTGCATCTCCAGCTGAAAAAAGCCCTGCATGGTTACGCCAAAGAGTGTCATTCATCAGTGAAGTGCCCTAGATAGATCAAACATCTGGCCAGGAGAGTTTTTCTAATTGAAGTAGAGCATTTCATTACAGACATAAATACAATATTGTCTTAAACTGTTCAGCATTGCTTCTCTGAATTTGATGATAACTCGCCAAAGCAATATCGGGCATTGTGTTACAGTGTAGATCCATTTTTCTTAACACAATTGACACATCATTTTTTCCTCCCATGCAATGGGATGTAATATTTTCTTCAATATACAAAACATCAGTTCTTTTTTGTTTTCTTCTTTCCTGTGATAATTAACTAATACATCCTTGGTTTTTTTCTATCTTTTTTTTTTCAGCTTGCCCATAAAAAGTCACCAAGAATCATGGTTGAAAGAGTCTGTGAATGGCTACCAGCTTTCCTGTTGGTTCTGCTTTACCTAATCTTCAAGTGGTATGTTACAGTTCATTGTGTTAGTAGATCTCCTGTGAAGAATAGCTTGGACTGGGTGTGTAGTATTTAAGCATCATGTCCCTGAAGCTGAAAGCATCAGTTTATTGCTACTAGATTAATTTATTTGCTTTGATTTTTGCAAAGTAAAATCTTATGATAACAATTAAATCAAGAGCAGGAAGATACAGCATTTTCAATAAAACATAAATCAGTTTCATGATACAAATACAGAAGGAAGTCAAGAATTGACCTTGGGATCAAAGAAAAAGATTGGTGAATGTAGAACATTACAAAGTAATTGTTTTCAAAACAATTTGTATTAAGAATAGCTTACTTAAAGTGTTCAACAAAAACACAGATAGTTACTTCATGGTTCATAAATTTAATGTGAAGAATGTGAGGGATTTTTCTGGGGTGGTGGTGGACACAAATGAACATGGATGACCTCAATTCTGGCTGATTTCATTAAAACTATGACAAAAAAAGAAGAGATTGAATCAGAAGAGGCAAGCAAGTTTGTAAGGAAGGTATTATTTTAAATGGAGGAAATAAATAGAATGAAATATGCCACAGAAGTATTCAGTGCTTTGAAATAAGAACCTATAGAAAAGGAAAGAAACAATCATCTTGGAGAAGAATCAGAACAATTACACTGGAGGAGAGTAATTTATGAGATACTGTAAAATGAAAAGGCAGCAAAATCTGACCAAGAAGTTTTTGAAAGTTGAAAGGATGCTAATTTGCATCTTTCTACCGTATTGTCTGTTTTGTTTTGTTTGTTTGTATTTTATGTTTCTTAAAATACTGTACAGGCAATTTTGTTTTGTACCAGAGTGCTGATCAAGATTATATTTTGGTTTTATTTTGGTTTTATTATTTTGTGAAGGTTTAGGGTTGGATTCCAAATATAAATTGATTTGTTTTCCATGTTTCCATGTGTTTTGTTAAAATTTAGATTATACATAGCCTTGACTTTATGTATAATTTAAGGGAAGCTTCATTTTACTTTGGGAGAACTGTAGGCATACATTTACTAAGCATACAATATAAAATACCTTGTGCTCTTTTGTAAACCGTTTTTATAAAATTTCAGTACCCGTGTTAATTCCAGTCCTATGAAAGTGTTAGAAACATTTGGAAATAGCTTTGTAGGGTCTTCCTCTACTAGCAATCACTGCCTAGTGGTCAGTAGTTTGAATTATGTATAGCTTTATTTCACATTTATGACCTTGTCTAATGTTTGATCTCTATTGTTGAACATGTTTATATTTGTATCTTGAACTGAATTTTATTTGTTTCAGGCATGAACATGTGCAGTTACAATTTGATGGATGCTGATATTGCTCTGATTCAAAGGGTCATTAACTTCTTAATAATGTTGTTTGACATTTTGACATGTGCCCTTATGTAGCTTGACAACATATTTTTCAAATAACATAGATATTCTAGTCTTAAATGTGCCTTAAATGTGACTTGCTCATAATGCTCGTTTCCATTTTGTCAGTAGAAATTATGCTCAACTTAATTTTTAATAATGGCAAGGGCTTTAAATTCATAATGGATGTATGTACTAATCTTAAATGGATAGACGAGCATTAGGGATCTGTGCATAATTCAAAGTCTAGGTTTTCTTTCTTGAAAAAGTGAAAACAAAGGTTAATAGACTACTCTGAGTTCTTCATAAGGGCACAGAAATTTCTTCTATATCACCAAGAAGTAAGAAAGACTAATCACCCATATGTTCTTACTCATAAATCAATTATCACTTTGTTCTTGCAAACCAAGACAGAGTGAAGTTTATCTCTAGCTAAAAATATAGTTTGTAGTGGTATCTTCCAACTGTTAATGAACAAAGCTTTATCAGAATAAATGAAATAGAACCATATTCCCCAATTTTCAGGGTAAATGGAGAGAAATATTTTAGCAAATCTTCACAGGATCTTAGCCCTCTTATTCTCATGACTTATTGTGGACTCTCCTATCTGGACTTGTGGAAGGGTTCTAGCTCATCTACTGTGCAAATGTTCCTGTATGTAAAGCCAGCTACTTCTTTGTGCAGTTTAGTGAATCTTATACCTGCCTGCATCTTACTCCCTGCCACTATATGTTAGATTGTCTCTGAGGTCTCTGCACACACAGTCTGCACCTTGGGTCTTGTCCAGAATTGTAGATCTCTGCTTCTGTGGATATTGTGCCTTTTCTTGTGCTGTTATGATCAGTGTCTCAGTGCTGTCTTTTAGTCCTTCTAAGAATTGGTAGGGTTTCCTGAAATCAATGCAGTCTGTGCTCAGATTGGTGTTCCTAGACCTTGAGGTTGGGTGACTGCTCTATTTAAGAGCATCTTGTGTTTTGAACCTTTGATGTTATTCCCTTTGCATTTCTGAGTTGGGTTCATGTGCTAGTCCTTATGTTCTTGTATGCTGATAGGACTTTCCATGTGTTGGGGAAGTAGGTTACTACCAGAAGTTGGATGCTACTGTTCCCTTGTGGGGATCTTGTATAATGAGCACTGTCCTTCCTGGTATTAGCAAGTGTGGGTAAGAGCCTGTTGCTAGCAGCTGGTTGATTTGTGATGCTAGGCATTCATGCACTGCTTTTAGTTTTTTTAACCATTAGTTGTGAATCATGTTCAGACTATGTGTTGTCTGGGTGTCCAGGCCAGATACTGTTCAGCTCTTCATGATATTGACACACTGTTAGATGTCTGCTACTGTAATTGTGACTGGTATCTAT
This sequence comes from Stegonotus admiraltiensis, assembly GCA_032468215.1. NCBI lineage: Eukaryota > Metazoa > Chordata > Lepidosauria > Squamata > Colubridae > Stegonotus > Stegonotus admiraltiensis. The sequence goes on along the minus strand of JANHZT010008663.1, from coordinate 141,901 downwards.
TCTGCTATCAGATCCTGAAGCCTCCTTATCTAGATTCAAAGCAGTTCATTGGTTTGAGTTTTGGTGGTAGTAGAGATTGTTAAGAGATTCTCTATTGGTATTTTCTAGCATACTATCTGATGGTACATTGGGACTTGGTTATTGGTTTTGAGGATTGATTGTAGTTAGTTTATCCATTATCTTATGCCTCATATCAGCTGATTTACACTGTAATAGAGTGGGTGGCAGTGATGTTCCAGCTTCACATATTAGCTACACATTCCATTGTTCTTCTGGGTCTTCTTGAGTCCATGTTGTAATATGTACTTGCTTTATCTCAAATTGTAATTGCAGCTTCCTCTTCACTATGCTGAAGACTTAGGTAACAAGCTATTGCTCAGTTATTATGGATATCAATCTTCTGTCCACTCATATCATTAGTTTCATATATCCCATCCCACTAGATCTCCTGTTATGGTAGCATTCCATCAATTCCAGGTTCTCTTGCTTGTCCATGTTTGGTGTGTTTCAGTAGCCCACATATCATCAGATTGTTCTGGTTTCCCAACATATGGCATGGACTTTGTTTATCAGGGTAAACAAAGCTGACATGACTCTATTAATTCTTGTCACTTTCATATCTTGAGCTAGGCAGGTGAAGCATTAGGAGGTCACCAATGGATGAGATAGGACACTAATGGCTAAGATAGATACCAGTCAAGATTTGTCTCCAGCATCAAAAGGTGACACTCTATCCTGCATGTTATCTAGCCTCTCTAATTATATGTGTGCATGTGTGTACACACACACAAACACACATGTACACATATATAAAATTTATATAGCCACCCATTTCACTAAATGTGATTCTGGATGGCATACAACTAACAATTAAAACAATTTTAAAATACTTTAAAAAATAACACAAGATTGCAAGAGAAGATCCATTTAAATACAATAAAATGCAAATGTTCCATAAAATCATAAATCATTAAACTATTTGGTTGTACCTTAATTCTACAAGATTTAATAGATACCAAAACTATATGGTATAGAAAAAAACCAAAATGCTTATCTCATGAAAAAGCAGAAGACATGTATTGAGTTCTTCACCCTAATAATGTTGGAGCTCCATAATGAAGTCTTTTGAAATAAGATATTTTCACCCTCCTTCACTGAGGTTTATATAACTATGATTTTGAAGGCTGCTGAAGATCTTGTTGACTGTGTAAGCTATTGTCCAATTTCCTTGTTAAAGGTTAATGTAAAAATATGCATCCAAGCCTGACATGTAGATTACAGATGATGCTTTGATTTTCCGACATACACAGTCTTTTTTTAAATGTCACCAGACATCTCATTAAGTTAGAAGTATAAAATGGGTGAGGAGAACACTAACTCAAATGATATGGCCTTGTTGCCCTTATTTTAGTTCAGCATTCTTATTTTTTTTATTAATGTAGTGTTGCAAATATCAGTGTGGTTTAAATATGTGAATGCATTTTTGAATTATATATCACAAACCTGGAATTAACCACTATGTAGAATTGTACATGTATTGAGAATGTGATGACTATTTCCACATGGGGATATCTTAAAGGCAGGTGGCACTACTTTTGGAAAGAAGACATGAATATCAAACAGTGTCTCCTTAACATGATTGTTCTAAGCTGGTACCTGGAAAATGGGATTTAAAATGCAGGTCATGGCCATAACTCATTCAGTACCTTAGTGACATTTTCAACAGTTCAAAGGCTCTTAAAAGACTATGTCAGCCTTTGAACTACCTGGAAAAACCTTCTTAAATGATTTTCTGTTAAAAAACAGGGGAAGTGGGGGAAATATTTTTCTGTTCCTTCACTGCCATGGTATAGGTTGCTCTATGTGTTTCGTGGTGTTCATTTCTGCTTTTGGTTTTATGCCACCATTATAAAATTAAAAATGTCCACTCTTCATTCCCTGCAGTTCTTCAGCAGACCTATGACCAGTGAGTTGACATAATATCTTTAGGAGTCAATTGATTAATTGCCCAGGATAGCTTGATATTCCAGCAAATCAGCAATGCCTTAACTGCAAGGTCTGGCACATCAGCAAGCTTTCCTACATTGAATTTTGAAAATTCCTCTTTCCCCAACAGCAATCAGTCATTGCAGCCAGGCCTGAAAAACCAACCCTGTACCTTTGCAGAAGAAGGAAATATTTATCTACTGTAGCTACCCAGCTGATGATCCATCCATGACAAATGAACCAAAACTGGTTACTTCACTCAAGGAGCACCTTCATCAGTGCAGAAAAGAAATTCGATGTGCAACAAGTGGGGGGAGATATTATTTGAGATAAATTTATAACTAATCATGGGGAACATGACCTTCTGAACTTTTCCTCAAAAAACAGTTGTCAACAAAAATATTTAAGCCTTCACATAAAACAATTGTAGGGTCCTTCTCAGCTTAGTTAGAGAGGCCATTGGTGATTCTATACTATCAGGATCCTATTTCTGTTTCAATCACCCAACTTGAGGCACCCACATTTAGAAATCTTGGTTTTGGTGAGACAGATTGCTACTTGTGTCCTGTGTCTCCATATCCTTTATATCTCTACTTCTGAACAAAGAAAGCTTGGGAGAACCTGAGACCAGACTACTCATCTTTCGAAACAAGGTATCTGTCACACACACACACACACACACACACACACACCCCTGTTTCAGCAGTGAAACCCAAATTTTTTTACTACCAGTTCTGTGGATATGGCTTGCTGGCCGTGGTGTGGCTTGGTGGGCGTGGCTTGGTGGGCATGGCAGGGGAAGGATACTGCAAAATTCCCATTTCCTCCCCACTCCAGGGGAAGGATACTGCAAAATTTTCATTCCCTTCCCACTCCTGGGGAAAGGATATTGCAAAATCTCCATTCCACCCCACTCTGGGGCCAGCCAGAGGTGGTATTTGCCGGTTCTCTGAACTGCTGAAAATTTCTGCTACCGGTTCTCCAGAACCTGTCAGAACTTGCTGGATTTCATCACTGCTTTTATTCTGGAAAGTCGTTTGGGGTCTATCTGGCATTTAACAGAAGAGAAGCATCAGAAAACAGACTGACGACAAACCAAAGATGGTAACAATAAAAAAGACATGACAGCAGCAGCAGCAGCAAAAATACCCTTTTATCCATGTCCACTGAGCCACCATGCCAGGCCATACAAACAGGAAGCAAAAAACCTGAGCAGTGATAGCAGAAAGACTGAAAATAATAGAGATCACACTGACAGCAAAAACAAAGGCTTGGCAAAACTTGTGAATTATTCTATAAGATATATTGCACTATTTCTAGGCATACCGTGAATATAACACAAAATAGATTGCAGACTGCTTGCATTTTTGCATTTCAAGCTTTTAAAAACAAATAATGAAAGTTGTCTATATGTAGTCTTTTTACAAGAATATATTTCTGTCAAGTGTTCAGTGTTCTCATTTGCTTAGCCTCTGTTAATAATATATATGTTATTCAATAATTCAGTTCACCCTTTGAGGTTCTGAAAATTCAGAATTAGTTTTGCTTGTTTGGGTTGTGCTGACAAGGTTTAACCACTGACAGTATTTCATTTGTATTATGCTCCAATTTACAGGATAGGAATATGTGAAAAGCATTAATCTATTGAGCAAGTTCTTTTGTGCTACTTTCTTGTGCAATAATGAAAAGAAAGAACCTTTAGAACTGCATGTAAGATTTCTGGTATAGCCAATATCCAATAAACAACAACAGCAATGCAACTTCACCAAAATACAGTTGATACATTATCCTGCTTTTAAGTAATGTGATCTTCATAGCAAAGCAGTTTTAAGGTCAAATTCATAATTACATGATCTTAATGACTTACTTGTGTTGCACACTGTATCTTTAGGGCAAAGGCTTTTCTTTGCTATATAGCATAGATGCTACTTTTCCAAATGTCTAGAAGACAATTGAAAAGTGTGGAAATCGGTACTGGGATAACCCATAGGAGGAAGAAGGAACCACACAATCTCATCCTTTCCTCCACTGGGAAACTTCAATCTCGTCCCAGTTCTCCTTTTGACTACAAGAAACTTTGACCTTTATAGAAATCTAGATACAAGCCTATTTATATAAGTGAATAATAATTAAAAAAGCTTTGCTTCCAGGAGCACACAGGAGCATGCCATTGATTTCCCTTTGCAACAAAAATGATTTAATTGTGTATTTTAAAATGCTTTTTCGGTGTTATATAAAAGGGTTGTCTGCCAAGGGACTGTCAAGTATAATTACCAAGCTGCCTCTTCGGTGTTGTTTATTTGCACATCCCATCTGAGATGAGTTAAATGAATCTGCTATTCTTGAAAACTTGAGTGTCTGTCAGATGGAAGAGAGAAGAAAAATGAGAATACAGCAGTTTATTTTTATTTAGGAATTGCCATATGCTGCCACCACTGTCTAAAAAATTCTTATGCAACAAAAATCTCAAACTTTGTATACTCCATTTGTAATATTCCCTTTTTGATGACTTGAAAGTTGGTACTAAGTTGGGGCTGAGAAGGGAACCAATTCTTTCCACATTCCTACATAACATATTGTGACTCACCTGTTTAAAAAAATAATTCCACCAAACCATGAAGATTTGGAGAGTTCATTAACTAATAAAACAGCAGACACAATTGACTTGAGATAGTTGCAGTATAATATTATTTCACAACTAACCCCCAGTAGTCAGCAATATGTCCACAATGTGAATATTTTTGCACGAAGCAATTTTATATTCTTGGCTTTGAAAGCTGTTGCTATACAGCTTTATACAGTAATATGTTGGCTTTTCTGAACCATCTCTATCCAAACATAATCAAAATATATGAGGTGTACTTGTAAAATTGCAATACAGTATAGCTTTTTGACTACTGTAGCTACCTGGCTACATAAGCGTCATGTTGGTTTTGGCTATTTCTCTTGGTGTCTCAGAACACTAAATGAAAGTGCATATTTTAAATAGATTACATAAAATAATAAATGGGTAAAAATGTTTTAAAAATATAAGAAATAAATAGGTGCATATTTTGGGAAGGTGATATAGTTGTTCTGAGCCTTTGGCGTTGTTCCCTTTGCACTTCTGAGTTGGGTTCACCTGCTAGCCCACATGCAAATTGGCAGCTTTAGTGCTAATAGGACTTTCCATGTGGTAGGGAAGCAAGTTATTACCGGTAGTTGGATAGTGGGGATTCCCTTATGAGGCTCTTTTATGATCATCACTATCCTTCTTTGTGTTAGCCAATCTGGTGGAAGCCTTCTACTAGCAGTTGGTTCATCTGTGCTGCTAGCCATTCATGTATTGCTTTTAGCCAGTAGGTCTGGATCAAGTCTGGGTCAGGTAATGTCCAGGTCTTCAAGTTCGTGACTCACTGTTGTATTTCTGCTTACTGTGATGGTGACTGGTTTCTGTGCTGGGAGATTTCTGGGATCTGCTCCAGATCCTGCAGCCAGTGAACACTGATATGTGTCTTCTCTTTCTTGCAAATGTTCTTACAATACTGTTCAGTTTTTGTTGGTGATGGTTGTACTGTTAGTGGGTTTATTGCACTACTGTTGGGAAAATAACCTTGGATGGTCTGAAAAATTGAACTTTGAAAAAACAACCTGCCAATGAAATATTTTCTTTTAGAATAATAAATGCCACAAGACAGAGTGCTCATATACTGCTGACCTTTGATTCTTCCAAATGATTTCTAACAACTCATAACATATTTTTTTTATATACAGTATCACAATCCTCACCAGAGAGGATTTATTTGAGCAGAAAATTTGACTCAATCTGAGTTTATTTTTCTGATTGGAAGTCTACCAAGAGGATAAAAATGAACTTTCCATCTTGAAAGAAATAGAATCTGTACACAGTAGTGATAGCTAAGAAAATGAAACTGAAATAGCAATGTGTAAGTCTATTTGTCATATTGGAATTTTTTTTTCTGGATTTTTTTAGTTCTTTTTCTAAAAGAGGGAGCTTGGAAAAGTTAAAGGGCAGACTATATGACTTAATTTTATTTTTAGACTGATGGATTATTCTGTCTTCCAACTTTTATTTCTTGTCAGTATACAGAATTAACAGATAATAATGAAGACCTTTTAAAGTGAGTTCAGTTAGTATATATTATTGCCTGACAAAAATATACTTTAACCTGTATTAAAGATACCAAATAAAATAATATTACAGGTAGTCCAACTTAACAGTTGTAATTTTGGTTACTGAGTTACAGGGTCATAAAAACACAGCATTATGGGACTGTGCTGCTTAGTGACAGCAGCTCCTGTGTTTCCAGTTGCTGTTATTAAGCAAATTCTGCAATGCCATTAAGCACGGCGTCACATAGCCACCATTTCCTACCTCCGTCTGATTCCCCAAATACTTTGCTTGTTGGAAGCTGGCAATGAATGTCAGAGAAGACGATCAGAAATTATGTTGTCACTGCAGGATGTTGTGACATCATAATTTTAAGCTGGTCACCAGGTGGCCAAATTGTAATCACATGAACATTGGTATGCTGCCACAGTTGTTCAGCACTTGTATTAAACAAGGACCACTTGTGGTTCATCACTTATATTAAAATGGTCACTGAACAAGTGGTTGTTAAGTAAGGACCACTTGTATGACTGAGGCATATGGCCGCATATATTCTTAATGTAGTATAGTGAACTTAGATCAGTAAAATATGCTATAAAAATGAATACTTTGTATTGTTCTGTTTTTATTTTTTTGAACTATAGCTTCAAAATTTGATACTAGTATGTATGCAAAATAATTACAGTGTCTACAAAATGTGCAGACTTTGAAAGATGCACTGTGCATTGTGCATGTGTTTAAGCTACCACATTCATGCAGTAATCTGGTGTACATTCCTTTTTTGATGTTTTTAGCTCAGAAGCAAGTTTCTACCGTGTGATTTTTATTTTACTCAAAGTATTTTACTTTAGTGTATATGGCTTGAAAAGTAAAAGATTGATAATTAAACTATTTCAATATTTGTTAAACTGATACTCTGAAATATAATATATTTGTATTATTAGTTTGATTTTTTTTAAAATTGCATTATTTCCATTTTTAATTAAATATAAATAATGTAAAAGTAAATTTCGATTTAGGGTGGGAAGCTGATAGGTGTGATCCTAGTCCTAAAGACTAAAGTCACTGGCTGAAAAGTGACTTTAGTCAGAGGAAATTCCTCTGTAATCTGATGAAATTTCAGATAGAAAGCAGGGTCCAGCTCCAGAAAACTGCAACCAAAGGAATTAATTCATTTCCGAACACAATCTTTGAATAGTCTCAACTGTTTGAATGACACGCTTTATTTCATGATATATATATTTTTCTCAATACATTTGTCTGGTGGCGCTATCATTTTCACACTTATTTCATAGTAACCAGTTTCATAGTATTTTGATTTATTTTTTCTATGTTTATAACTACCTGGCTCACAAATGTTAACTCTGGGTGATGTACAATAAGTAACCAGTTAAAACCATTAAAATAACAATAAAACAAAACTAATAATAATAATAATAATAATAATAATACAAAGGGTTTATTTGTTAGCCATGTTTGGAGGTTTTATATTTTCACACTGTTTCTTGATTTATTTATTTATTTATTTATTTATTTATTTATTTATTTATTTATTTATTTATTAAACTTCTATACCGCCCTTCTC
>JANHZT010008663.1:104700-124850 GCA_032468215.1 Stegonotus admiraltiensis | reverse complement strand
AGGTGTATGATCAAGGAATTTAAGAATGTATTCAAGAAGTTCAATCTGATAATCAGTCAAGTTGAGAAACTCAGGTTTGACATTCTTGAGTTGATTTTTAAATTTTCCTGAACCCATTGAGAATTTTTTTTTAATTTTTTTCCGCCATTCTAATATATATTCATCTAAATTCTTAAGAAGAAAGAAGTTTGGTATAAGAATGTACACAAGCATGCACACACACACACACACACGGATATATGTTATTTGGCTACAAAATCAATTCTATTGCCTTCAGTTCTATTAACTCACCCTTCTTTTATAACATCTAGAATACAATGAGGTCACCTACCATATAATTCAAATGGACTATATCCATTTGGGGTACTTCTCTATAGGCAAATAATAAGTATAGTAGCCAAGCGTCCCAGGATTTAGGATTTTGCCCAGCAAATTTCTTTAGCATTTCTTTTGATGTCTGATTCATTTGTTCAGTAAAACCATTATTTGATGATGATATACAGTACTGTAGGAATAATCTTTTAAAACAAACAGATACACCCTAAAATTGTAATATTTTTTTAAAAAAAGTTACAGGGATACATTTGCTTTCTTTCCACTGTTTTGAATATATTACTCCAGGTGTCTTCAACTTATGTGGTTTAAGTCAAATTGTGGTTTTAAGTCATTGAAATTATATGTCAAGGCATCACATGATAAGAGCTGATTTTGACATTTTTTGCAGAAGTTATTAAGCAAATGCCATGGTTGTTAAACAAATCCATTCTGTCCAGTGGGAGGTTTTTTTTTTGCTGAAAACTAAAAATAAATGACAGAAAATGACAAAAAATGTCAAAAATTGCAGTCATGCGACTGTGGAATGCTGAAAATCGCCATAAAGGTGACCTGATTGCCAAGCATCCAACATGCAATCACATGACCACTGTTGTGAAGGTGTGTGTGCAAACATTATAACTTCAAAATCCAGTCATAAGTAGTTTTTGGGAGGGGTCTATTGTAACTCTGAATGGTTGTTAAGCAACTGTTGTAGGTCGAGGGCTATCTGTATCTGAGAACAGTAATATGAAAATCATTAAATAAGATCTTCCTTCTTCCACGAGACAAACAATATGTAACTTAATATATGTTATAGAGACAAGATAACTATAGGTTATTGTTGCCTCTTCCCACGTAGAAGAACAAGTTCATTTTTTAAATATAATTTGTAAGAATTTCAGAGAATTCTATTTTAGGAATCTAGATAAGAATACATGGGAAGCAAATAGAGACCTAATTGTAAAGCAGCTTGATGGCTTACAGATTTTGATATCCCCAAGGAATATAATTTTATTCTGTGTCTGTTTTAATTTTCTTGATCAATAAAGCTTTGACTCTATTAATATGTATCTGTTAAATGATAGCTGTTGGATATGAGAATGAGATGCTGTTTTCATCAAATCTTTTAAACTGAACACATTCTTCATAGTGATTTTTTAAATTGGTATCACATTATAGTTTTCTTTCAGTACAAACTATAAAACTTGTCAAATATCTCATTTTAATAATTTCAAAATCCCTGATGGATTTTCGTGATAGAACAATTCATTTTTATTTAGTTGACAATAGCCAGAGTAGTTTGATTGTCTTTAGGGGAATATCTCATAGTTTTATTTTAAATATTAGGTTTTAAAATATTACCAGTACATATATTTTTGTATCCAGCAACACTTCAATCTATTTCCTTCCACATTTTCCCCCTCTCCCCCAATAAAATTAAAGTTAACCATAAGGCGCAGATTGTTTAGTCTGACAAAAAGCCATGAGAAGACTTATTGAAAACGTCTCAAAAGATACCTTTTTCAATCTTCAAGGCTCCATATATAGTTTACATTTTTAAATGCAAAAATCATATTTTTGCTGGAGGCTAAAACATATGAAGAATAGTTACGGGAATTGGATCAGTGGTGGGTTGCTACTGGTTTGCCCCAGTTTGTGCGAACTGGTAGTAGTGGCAGTGGGAGGCTCCACCCACCCGCCTGGACGTCATCAAATGTGAGCGAACTGGTAGCAAAGGTAAGTGAAACCCACCACTGAATTGGATATGTCTAGTTTGATGAAAAGTAGGACTAGAGTGACATGATAGCAGTGTTCCAATACCTAAAGGGCTGCCACAAAGAAGATGTGTTCAACCTATTCTCCAAAGCACTTGGAAGGAAAAACAAGAAGCAATGGATGTAAACTAATTAAGGAGAGAAGCAACCTAGAATTAAGGAGATATTTCCTGACAGAACAATTATTTGGTGTAATGACTTGCCTCCAGAATTTGTAGATGCTTCAACAATGGAAGTTTTTAAGAAGAGATAGGACAACCATTTGTCTGAAATGGTATAGGGTATCTTGCCCGAGCATGGGGTTAGTCTAGAAGACTTCCAAGGTCTCTTCCAAGTCTATTATTCTGTTATTCTGTTATATCTACATCTTTTTGCATCTTTTTCGAAAGCTTCTCTTTGAGAACAGAAAGGAGCAAGATTGGATTTAGAGTCTTCTGAGATGGTACCCTATTCAAAGAAACATAAATAATTTCTGTTTTTAAAGTAAGTTTATTATAAAGAAGTGGAGGAAATAGCATAAATGTTGACAGATGCCTTCTTTACTATTTGGATTAGTTTTCAAATCTTGGCTAAATTTTCAGGAAGTTCTGAAAGCTTTTGTTCAAGCCATTAAAAGAGCATAATGTGATTCTGTTTTGAGATATCTTAATTCATTTCTGGAATAAAGCATCAGTTTCTTTCACTACAATTGTCAGATGGAATAATCATGTCATAAATAAGAAGGACTTTGCTTGTTGTTCCACAGAGATAGTATTCACCCACACCTTCATGAAAAGCTTCTTACAGCTTTCATCATGGCTACACTTTTTCCTAATGAAGGTGGCAAATGCATGCAGTCTCCAAGTGACCTAGCAGCATAGAGTTGTGTTTATCAACTTTATGTTTCATTTTGCTAAAGGTCTATTTTTTAAAAGTAGCATTGCTTGTTTTTGAAAGAGAGGACCAAGGGAACTTTTAGAAGAATATAAACATGTTTTAATTGCTTAGCATTTATATCAGTTGTGATTTGAAAGGGTTTGACCAGTTATCCTCTGAAACTGATGTGAAAAGAACTATAATTTCAATGCTGTCATTTCATAGCATCAGCAACATTCTGTTTTTCTTGTGACCTACATTTTTTTTGATGGACTTAAATATTTGTTTATGTTTATTATGCAGTAATGTAATAATTTTAAATGTAGACAGGCAGAGTATACCCTGTTTCCCTGAAAATAAGACACCCCCAATAATAAGCCCAATCGGGCTTTTGAGTGCATGCGCTAAAATAAGCCTCCCATAAGCCCTTCCTGAAAATATTTAAATGCAGAGCTGGAAATCAGGTAAGACGGCAAGAGGAGCCCCACCTTGCTCCATGCTCCCCAAAATAATAAAACCTCCCTGAAAATAAGGCCAAGCGCTTATTTCAGGGTTCAAAAAAATATAAGACAGGGTCTTATTTTCAGGGAAACATGGTACAAAGGAATGCAAATTACAAAAAGTAACATTTTTTCCTGTAAAGTGCTATGGGGCGGTATATAGGCCTAAGTGCTATTGTTATTGCTACTATACTGCAGTCCTGTACAGGGATACAATTAATTTATGAATACCCTACCCACTGGAAAATAAATTATTTGTTTGGAACTAGACTCAGTAGAAACAAAATTTACAATGTATCCCTCAAATTTGAAATTATAATGGACCCCTCCCAAGGTGCTTATGACCTGATTCTGGAATTCTGACAACTACCACCACCTCTGGCTCACCCAGCCTTTTGCAGCATCTCACTGTCACGTGACCATGGTTTACGTTTATTTCCAGTTTTCAGAAAAAAATGTCCTATAGTGAATAATGGGTTTGCCTAATGTTCGTGGCTTTTGGTTAATGACTGTGCCTTTACTTAACAATCACTGTGATTCACTTAACAACTGTTGCAAAAAACCCTCATTAAAAAAAGGTTGGTCCCATAATGACCCATTTTATGACCATCATGCCGTACAACCATCATAAGCAGGGTTGATTTTGGTCATAAGTCAAGGACTACCTGTACTTTAATCTATATGTCAGTTAAAACTATGATATAAACGTATAAGTTTACAAAGTAAAATCATTTCTTTAGAAGCAAGCAATAGGATAACATTTAAAGCCATATATTTAATTTGAAGTATAAGCCTGATTACTTTTATGACATTCCTAAATTTGACTTTCACTTTGAAGGTAATCCTATTCTAGTAAATTAGGAAAAAATGATATTTGTTTGGCTTAAACCATCTTCTGTTAAAATGCTGCAACTTGCAGAACAATGGCAGAATGTAAATTCCTTGCGACTTGTCTCTCGGCATACTGGAATAATCAAAGCCTATTTTCTTTCCATCTGCTCTTCCTTTCCCATCCATTGTAATTTTTTCTGGGCAGTGAATGTCAGGTCAGGTGGTTAGAGCTTTGCATAAAACCATCATGCCCTTCAGGCATCATTGTTCTTTCTTTAAGAAAAGAATGTAGTTTTCTGGGGGGGAAACCCAACAAACAACACTTGGGTTTCATACAGAACTTTGGAACTATTGCATGTTTTGCATTTATACTTTCTCAATCAAACTGCTCAAAAATACACGTAAGGAAGGCATTTCCTGGGTCTCCTTGCAAGAGACTGTGATCCACATTTTGAGAAATGTTATGTTACAGTATTGTTGTATACTTTTGCTTTGATTTTTCTGTTGGGGGTTTTTTATATATATTTAATCAGCAGAGTAAATAGGTTTGTGTATTTTTCAGTACTTTTTTCTTGTTTCAATCTGATTTCCACATAGTTGCCTTGTTTTCAATTTTTGTCTCAAACAAATACATAGCTTCCTTCTGATAAGCCATCTGTTACTTCTCCAATACAGGGCTAACATAACATAGTTCTGTCATTTTGATGCCTGTTTGTCAACAATAAGTTAGTCATCTCGCACTAGAAACCCATATGGATATTAAATAATTTGTCATATCTGTCCCTTATAAATTAATATAGTGATGGTTACATCAAGAAGAATGTACAGTAAGTGGTTACTCTACCTTGAAAAACTAGCTAAACACAGAGAACTTTGTGATGAATTATAGCTTGATATGTAAAAGGAATTATTTAAATTAATTCAAGTCTCATAAAAGAAAAATAGCTGTTTTGCATAGAATGGTGACAGAGCACATTAAGACTAGTAGTGGTTTTCACTTACAGTACCTTCTCTACTGGTTCGGAACTGTAAGCGTGCATGTGTGATGACGTCCTTGATGACATCTGGGCGGGTGGGTGGAGCCTCCTGCCTTGGCTACTGGTTCGCCTGAACCGGGGCGAACTGATAGAAACCCACCACTGATTAAGACAATATATTGCATAAAGAGAGCATTACATAAAAGAGAGCCAGTTTGGTCTGGTCTGATTAAGGCACCAGGCTAGAAAACGGGACACTGTGAGTTAGTCCAACTGGATACCTTGGGCCAGTCACTCTCTCTCAGCACAACTCATCTCACAGGGTTGTTGTTTTGGGGAAAATAGGAGAATAGGAGGAAAATCTAAATAAATAAAGAGTAAGGCTTTACAAAACCACTCAGAATGTTGCTTTGTTCTCTTTACAGAACAGCACACACACACATACACACGCACACATACACACATTAACATCACTGCTAAATGTAAAGTTAGTTAAAGCTGGTGCATTGTAAACTGCCCAGAGCTGCTTGGGATAGCATTGTGGGCAGCAAATAAATTTAATATTTAATAAATAAAGTTATAGATAGTTCAAATTGGTTTTGAAAGTTATGCACAGTATTGTGTTTTTTTACATATTCTGTTTCAACATGAAATATTTCTATATCACTGAGTTACTTTCACATTTTTTTCAATAAAAACAATCCTAAATATGTGTTTACATATTTAGGATTTACATAGGATTTACACAATTGGGTTTACCTGGGCATTTGTAAGGTTTCCTTTTATAGTTAATGACTATTCTTTTAGTCTTTCATAGACTAATGATTATTCTGATAAAACGGTTAAATAAATAACTCTTCTGAGATGCTAGACTCCAGATACACCTAGAACTTGGGACTTCAGCTCCTAAATCTGGCTTCTGACCATGCTTGCTGAAAAATTTTGGAACTACTCTCATAATGCATGTAAAGAGTATCAAGGCAGCCAAAGCTGGTCTATGGAGGCATTTATCGATTATTGCAATGGCATTTCAAATATCATGCTAGCAATTTTTGTACAATTTTTGAAACTGTAGATTCTTGTCTAGGGTAAAATGATAGCTGAAATGGTTTTATCTATAAAAACATGCCTCCAATAGAAATCATAGCCTGAATATTAATTAAGTCCTGTCAAGGGTATCTTTTACTAAGATTATTTTCTAATTAGTAATATGAAATGGAAGTAAAAGAAAAGCCGCAGTGGGACAAAATTAAAGATAAATTGTAAGAAAAAACGATAATCTCCGAAGAGTGCAAATTGCCATGCAAATGTGTTCATATAGTCTGTTTTGTCTTCAAATGTTCTGATCAATAAATGCTAGTTATATTTATTGTAAATAACTCTAAAATGCTGAACTAATAGCTTGTATTTTTATAATTATTTGTCAATAGGCAAATCTAAAAACATCATCTATTAAGCAGGGTTTTTTTCTCTCCCCATGTGTCTTAAACAAAAAATCTAATTTAGGAAAAAAATATTTGTTGAATGTTAAATTATATAAACACAAACAGACACATACACATGTATCTACCCAAATAAATTATACAAGGTACTTTATTAAATCTATTCACATTAACACTACAGGAAAATTTATGCTATGCTCTATGCAGGCTAATACTCATATCCTCAGATTACAATAGTTTCTGAATTGCAGATGCCATTATTCTGTTAAATATGATCATGGGCATTATAATCTATAAATATTACCAGTTATGATTAATCCTGCACATACAGAAGAAAAGTGATTCTTCTTTCACATAAATAGAACAGGTTGACTGAAAGATGACATTGTAAGTTTCACTCTCAAGGTACAAGTTAGTAGAAAGTACTTCAACAAGTTGGTTTTCCTTGATATGCATTGAATGTTTTAAACTGCAGTTCAGTTCATCTTTAGTGTTTTGCCTAATCGAAATAGAGCTAAAATACATTCATGAAATTCAATGTGTTGCTGATATAACTGCTTACAAATGTGCAAAAATGTATATGAGAGGAAGCAAAATCTACTTTCAAGAGGTTTACCATCCATGCACCACAAATGCAGCACAATTATTCATCTGTATATGCAAGGCTATCATTATGTGGATGGATTTAAGTAATCAGGAAAAGAAATTTCATATGGTTTGCAAGTGATAAGAGTAATTTTTTTTACTGCAGAATCTGTTGAGAAGTATCTTTCTCAACAGATTCTGAAGGCAGAATGGCCTCCACTATGAACCAAGAGAGCTTCAAATATTTATCAGAAGCATTACTTCAGAAACAGATCTGTCAAAGGATTTGGGTTTATGCTATTGTCAAGTTCTGAGGAACTAAGCTGGGGATGAGGGGAAAGTTCATTGATGTTCTATAAGGGTTTTGTTTTACCAATTAAGTTGCTTCTCAATAAGAACTTTTTGAATTTGCAAAACTGAATTTCAAGACTAGTATAGGAAGTGGTTTATAAGTAAAGCTGACTAATATATGTTAATCCAAGCAATCCCATTTTGAGAACAGTGATAACCAATATTTCACTGTATTATAAATGCTGAGACACATTATTAAATATTTTAAATGTATTCATATTCATTCCAGTGACCAAAGAATGGGAAAACTATTTTCAGATAGTTTGAGAGCAGCTTCATAACTAGGATCACTATTCTCTATAGGGAATCCCAGATAAACTTTATCTATCTTATTCTGGAGAAATTATCTGGCAGAAAGCATGATAGTGACTTTTTGGTTCTTTTATCTGACCAGGATCCATATATATTCTCCTGAGTTTTTCAATGTCATGTTTCATATGTACCATCCATCTTTTCTTGTGATTGAGGAAGTGTGTGCATGTGTTTGTGTGTGAGCTGTCATGGTGATTTCTCACTTATGGCCAAGATGGAGTTTAGTCTAAGATAGGGATATATTGCACCCTGTCTGTGAGCTGATGAAAAATCTGTATGGTGTGGTTGTTTATGAAAGTGCCAGTTATTGGATTCTTTGAGCCAGAAACTGCAAGTACTGATATCGAAGGAGCAAGTAAAAATTAACCTGGGACAGTTATAACTCAACATCAGTTTCAAAACAGGCAGAGTAAACTTATTATAAGGAGACATTGGAATGCAAAGATTATTTAAGAGACATGGGGCACATTTAAGTTCATTCTAGGTGCTCCTTGAGACACTGCATTTCCAGCTTATGACAAAATAAGAAGTTGCTATCTTGTTCATGGTTACCTGGAAAGTATATTATATATGCCTAATTGCAGAATCAGCTGTGAGAAGACACCTAAATTTAATATTTGTAGATACTAGGATGATATTCTTCATTAGTATCCTTCTTACTCAAATCATTTGAGATTCCAGGGAGATGGAAGACAAATCTTCAAAGTTCAGAACTTCCTTTTTATTTATTTTTTATTTTTTTTATCTTTTATGTTCACTTCCAGATTCGTTTCTTAAGTAACCCAATGGAATGCTGTATTGTACTGCTAATTAATCTTGATCCTTCCCCCCTCCCCTGGTGTGTTAGCATATATAGTATGACTCTAACAGTATTTTGCTTTTTGTCACGGACACTCAACTGCAAAGGTTATTTCATTCATAATAATGGATGATTCACATGTGTTTAATTTACTGCTTCTTAGAAAAATAACAAGGAAAGAAGTGCTATTGAATAGTTTGTGTAGGCAGTAACTACCTAGATCACAGATTGCTTTCTTTGCTTTAATGTGATGTGTATTGCAAAACATACAAATTGTGAACTTAATTAACGGAACAAAATTTGGCCTTTAAACTTATTTATGAGAGGGAGAAGCTAAACTAGATACCTATTTCTAAAATGCATTCTTGTTGGTTGAGAGCTATGGAGATATATACTGTGTTTCCCCAAAAATAAGACCCTGTGTTATATTTTTTGAACCCTGAAATAAGTGCTTGGCCTTATTGCCATGCGCTCAAAAGCACAATTGGGCTTATTATCAGGGAAGGTCTTATTTTGGGGAAAACATCTTGTAGTAGAGTTTAAATGTTGTAAAGTATATCATGAAAAGTAATTATTAATACAAATACAAAGCACCAGAGGAAAAGTTGTAGCTCTACTTTTAAAGAAAAGTAGCAATTAACTCATAAGTAAATCATGTCCGGTTGATCTATCTTTCCTACCAACCATTAAAAGCTGCTGTCAGTCAAGTTTGGAGATTGTCTTTTCACTAAGTCCCTTCCAATCAAACAGCAGAAATTCATACTGTGTTGCTAGTCCAGTGTGGTTAGATATGCAAATATCTGAGATAGAGGACTTGACTTGATCGCAAGGGAACGCTGCAGTTACAAATAATAGTATTCATGCTAAAACAACTACCCTCCTTTGTGTGCATGGAAAATATAGCCATAGTCTCACAAAACACAAATAAGATTAAATGAGCTAAAAGGATTGTGCAAGCTATGCAATCAGCAAAAAGAAGAAAACAATGTTAAACGATGGAAGGTCAGGCCTAAGGTAAAATGAGATGTTGACAGAAGAGGGAGAACATTAATGAGAGCTATAAATCCAGGCTCTGAAATGGTCTAGGAATATGGAAGTGAACTGATTTACTGTGGGATACAGATTTTGCATGTTAATCTATGGTGACAAAAACAAAACAAAACCAGAAGGAATCTGATAGCATCTTTTCTAACACATTTTAATAAAATATATTTTTGTGAGCTGCAGCTTACTCCACCAGAAGTAGAATGGCTAGGCTGATGTAGGATTCAAATTAGAGTGGGTGGGGGCAAAAGGGAAGGGAGGGTAGATTGGATATGTAGATACAGGATTATATGTGAGACAGATTACAAGTAACATACCACTTAACAATTATAATACGTTAAAACCCACTGACTTCAACTATTTCTCACCCAGTGGTGGTGTAAAGGTCCTATGTTTCCAAAACAGTCCCTTTGAGGTCTGCTTGGAGCGTCCTGAATGATTGAAATGCTCTGATATTACTTTGTCCTTGTTTTGAGTTTTGGTGTCTCAGATTAGAGGTTTTGCGGACAAGATGTTTATTTTGCTTGGTTCCAGGCTCTAGCTTTCTGTAGATCTTATGGAGTTTTGTTGATATAAACTCCATTTTTTTTAATCCCATTTTTTCCAGTGTTGGAATTCATTTTTTTTACTACCAGTTCTGTGGATGTGGCTTGGTGGGCGTGGCAGGGGAAGGATACTGCAAAATCCCCATTCCCTCCCCACTCCAGGAGAAGGATACTGCAAAATCCCCATTCCCTCCCCACTCCAGGGGAAGGATATTGCAAAATCTCCATTCCCTCCCCACTCCAGGGGAAGGATACTGCAAAATCTCCATTCCCACCCCACTCTGGGGCCAGGTAGAGATGGTATTTGCTGGTTCTCCAAACTACTGAAAATTTCAGGTACTGTTTCTCCAGAACGTGTCAGAACCTGCTGAATTTCACCCCTGATTCTTTCCAAATTACTGACAATAGTTCAAATCTGTGTGCAATGAAGGGTGGGGTTTCTTTGGTCAAGCAGAAATTTAGGTTGGACAAAGGCTTTTTAAAAAAAAAATCATTGAAGAATTCAAAAGAAAGTCTAAAGATAGCAAAGATGTTAATAAAACTTACTTTACAGTTTTCTTCTTCAGTTAAATAAGCAAGAAAGGAAAGCTAAATCCCAATATTGTGCCAAGCAGAATGTTGTTTCAGTTCTTTTCATTTATTCCTTAGGTCCAAGTTCTTCGGAATGCTGGAGAAGAGGTAACCCTAACTGTGTCCTTTCTCAAAAGAGCGCCTGCATTTCTGAAACTGCCCCTTAATGAAGATTGTGCATGTAAGCATAAAATAGGTTTTGAAACAAGTATCTGCTGTTCTTAGGAACCCCTGTTTGCAATCCTACTTTAAAGGCTGTTCTCAATAGTCATTGGTACTTGTCAGTTGTCACAGTACAAAATTTATTACCCTTTCTTTGGAAAAGCAGGATAAACAAACAATTTAAAAAACGATCGCGTCTCTGGCCTTTTGCTAATTTGACATCTATGCAGTCACAGCTATTTTCAGTAGATTTTTTTTTCTCCTGAAAATATTTCAGAAGGAGCTTTTCTCTCTATCACCTATACTTTATTACAACATGAAATGTAATCTTTGCTTGAAAAGTATGTCTTCTCGTGTGATTAAAACTTGCTGTGAGCATGGTTAGACTTTATCATTTGTCTAGAGTTCTTACACTTTATATGCAGCTGCAGTGGTGTAGCGGGAACCCTGATGCCACAGTGGTTAGAATTCGGTATTTCAGGCAAACTCTGCCCACTGCCAGGAGTTTGAACCTGACTGGCTCAAAGTTTACTCAGCCTTCCATCTTTCTGAGATTGGTGAAATGAGGACCCAGATCGTTGGGTTACAAACAACTTTGAGAATGCTGTAAAGCACTATGAAGCAGTATATATGTCTAAGCCAGGGGTGAAATGCTACCGGTTCACACCGGTTCGCATGAACAGGTAGTAAAAAAAAGCTAATGGTTTCCGACTATCAGCTGTGCCACACAATTTATATTCGTGGAAACCCTGCTTTCTAGCAAATCTAAATCGTGTGGCACAGCTGTTCCCCACTGCTGTTCTACTTACCTTCTTAAGCTTCATTTTTTCCGCTTGAAGCATATGTTTGGTGTGCACTGTGCGTGCGTGTGCAGCATGCATTTGGCGCACACTGCGCCCCATGCGCAGTGTGCTTTTGGCGTGCACCACACATGCATGAGCAGCAAACAGGTAGCAACCTGCGGATGATTTCACCACTGATCTAAGCGCTATTGCTGTGCTATATTTTGGTCAGCATTCATGGGGAAGTTGAACTGGTTTTTCTCCACTCTGCAAGCAAGGCTATCTTGAAGATTTTTCAATGTGAATAGTTGGGTACTTTAAGATATAGTTCTGTTCGGGTGAAATTTTTTCAGGTTTCTAGTACTTAGTATTTATCTCTCAGGCTGAACCAGTAGAAACAAAGAACTACAGCATGATTTAACTCTGTGATTTATCTGCACATCAACCAGAAAATTAGTACCTGCTGTTTTATTGATTAATGCATGCTTCATATTTTTATGCCCTGGGAAAAAGATTATAGGATCAGGAAACATTTGAAACAATGGGGTAAAACAAAATGCCCCTTTTATCCTAGACTGGAATAAACTCCAGAATGCTGACTATTTTGTTCCAAACATAACAACACTCCAAACAGCATATCCAAGTTCAGAATCTTGTAAATCCTTATTAGCATATCTGGACATAAGTGGATAGTGGACTAGAAAATATTCTTGATACATTAAAAAAATGGATAAGATGGTTGAAGGCAGTCACTGGAATATCATTCAAAGACTTATAGGTATTACTAAAATTGGTTGATACAGACATTTATCTAAATAAACTCCCAGGAGAACCTAATTAATTAATCAATTAGCATATATGGAATATCAAATTATGTTAAGCTTAATTATGTTTGCTCATGCAAGCCAACTGTATAGTCTACTAGACCACTCAAGATCTTTGTTTCAGAGATAAGAACTATAATGGCTAAATAGAATGACCAAGGGCAAAAAATCAATGGGAGTGGGAACAACTTCTGACTTCCCTGCAAGCTTGACCATGGCTGACATAACCTCTGGCATCTATGGTGGGTCTGGTCTACCTGATTTCCACTGGCCAAAAGAGGGGCTGGTTTACCGGCCTTTGGAAGGTTAGAGCGGGATTAGTCTATTGAACATCTGGGTGTCGGGTGTGGCAGAATAGCAGTACTCAAGCTATCAAATTTACCAAATTTCAATCCCATGGGAGTCATGGGTCCTGGATATTGGAAGCATTTTGAAATTAGTCCATTTAAGGTACCATGGTTCAAAAATTGTTGCCCAATGATGCACTGCTTCTTCCAGCTAAAGGTTACAATCATAAGAGTTCCAGTATTATATAGATGTCTTGGGTTATTTGAAGTTGGGTTGTTTGAAGTTGGCAGATATCAGCAAACCCTAGTTAAAATTAACCATATTTTGCTTGAGTATCAAACTGAAGCTAGCATCTTCTCCCAGAATACCAGAACCCTGATACTGAAAGGCAACTTGCAAGTTACCTATACTACATGACCTTTCCCAGGCTGAGGAAGTATTTCTTCAAAGCCAGTCACCATATGCTACTATTGGCACAATTACAGGTCAGGTTTACTAACATTCTATCAATAGAACATATCTACCCATGTGCCTCCGGAGAAATGGAAACTAGCCAACTTGTGCAGTTTCACTGCAAATTTTACAGGGATCTGCATATATATTATATATACACAAAAGAAGGTTATACCAATCTTCATTCAGATTCCAGCTATGCTATTACCAATACAGTAGCCAAATTCTATGTGGCTGCAGTGAAAATGTGGCAAAATTTAGTGCAAATGTGATAAATTTTCCACTCTGGACTTATTTTATCAATTTTGCTGTCTTATTAATATAAATTAAACTAATTTTATTTTATTCTCCTTGTTCAAGTTCTTTTAACATTACTGATCTTTGATCATAACAATAAATTGGATTTTATCTGAAACATATTTTGTCAACATATGGACTTTGCAATTAATGATAACTAATCTAAAATGGAATGTCAACATTTCCAAATATTTTCCGGCAAGAGAAGTGAAATTTACTGCAGGTTATTCTTACATACTAAATCAAAATTTGCTGCTCCTTACAAATAAAGCCACTCCGTTTTTATTATATATAACATGATAGTATACCAATAAAAATATGTCTTACATATAAAACAAATAAAGGCTTTCCTCAGGGTACACATATGACTACTTATATGGCTACCTCATGCTCTTAATGCATTTTACTTTCCTAAATTGGTTATTTGGGGGAGGGGAAATTTAGCAGATCAGAGATTTTGCAAGCAGATAAAATACTGGACATCCCAGTATTTTCCAATATCATATACTGTATTTTTCGGAGTATAAGATGCACCGGAGTATAAGATGCACCTTAGTTTTTGGGGAGAAAAATAAGAAAAAGGCTGATTGGTGGGTGGATCAGCCTCCTGGAATACCTCCAATCAGCTGTTTCCAGAGGTAAATTTTAGCAACAAGTTTGTTGCTTGTGAGCTCTGTGTCTTGCTTTTTTTTTCAGCCTCTGAAACCTCTGAAACTCTGTTTCAGAAAAAACTTTTTTTCTGCCTCTGAAAGCCTCCGAAACAGAGCTTCAGGAAAAAAAGGCTTTTTTCTGAAGCTTCTTTCAGACGCTTTTATTCTGAAGGACTATCTGTACTCTGTTCAATCTCCTTTCTTTGATATTGGTATACAGATTAATCTCTTCCAATCTGTTGGTTACTGTGTCATTCTCCGTATCTGTTAGCACAGTTTGGTTAGAACCTTTAGGTTGACTCAGCCTTCCGTCCTTTCAAGGTAGGTAAAATGAGGACCCGGATTGTGGGGGCAATAAGCTGACTTTGTATAAAAAGAACACCGCTTGGGGGGGCCGAAAGCCCTATTAAGCAGGTATATACAAAAGTATGAAGGCTATTGCTTAATGCATTGTAAGCTGCCCTGAATCTCCGGAGAAGGGCGACATATAAATCAAACCAATAAATGAATGAATGAATGAATGAATGCTGATTCTTCTTTTGTTGCTTCTTTTGTTGCTTGCCATATTATTTTAGATAAAAGCCTTTCAGAGGCTTTTTTTCTGAAGCTTCTTTCATAGGCTTCTTTCAGCCTCTGAAATCTCTGTTTGCGAGGCTGGGTGGGGCTACATTTGGAGTATAAGATGCATCCAGATTTTCACTCTCTTTTTTGGGAGAAAAAGGTTCGTCTTATACTCTGAAAAATATGGGTAATTGTAATTTTTTTTTAAAAAAACAATGGTTAAAATGAATAGTTCAGTAAGTTACATGAATGTCTTACATGAAATTCTCACATCTAAGATTGGTATCATTACAATCCTTTACAACATTCCACAAAACAGAGAAAATATTCTCTTTATCTGTTGCTGACTTCTAACCATGCTAGATAAATGTCACTTTTGACTAGAAAGTCTTTATAACTCAGACATGTATTTAAATAGATTATATTTTTTATTAGGTGTCCCTAGTGATCAAAGTAGTGGCACATCCTCACCTCTGTGTGACAGTGGTTTACATCTTAACTATCATCCCAATAATACGGTAAGAGAATGATTTATGAGACTGTCAGGAACTTGAAAATGTTTTTGATTAAGAAGTATGAACACAATCTAAGAGCGTGTTAACTTTTTACTTTACATGAATTGAAACGGAGGTTGCTTAATATATGAATACGATTGGAAATGTTTTTATCCTAGTACTGGAAGTATTCGGTAAAATAGTTAATAATGAGTAGTGTTTTTACTGTTTGTTAATATACAATAGGAAACACAATAATTTGTAAAGCCAATATAAGTAAGTCTTCCCCCTTAACTATGCTAATTGGTGATGATGGGATCCAGAGGATTATGACTGTGAAAGATACCTTCAATGTTTTTTCTCAAGGTTAATATATCATAGTACTGACTGACCCAGAGTCTGAAGAAACAACAACAATCAAAATTCTTTACAGCATTATTATTCAGCAAGTTTCTAGAACAGGCTGGATGGATTCAATCAGGAATATCTTGACTTTTTTTTTCTACAACAGTTCATTAATGTACCTTTTCCTGGGGCCTTTGCATTTTTTCACACTTTGTGAAACCAGAATATGTTGATATTAGAGGGTAAGTGTGTGATGTGTTTCTTTCATGGTGAATACTCAGAATTTTCTTCTTTAAATAAGGAAGGACCTCTGACACTCAGACCTGACTATCACCCCATTGATTGAAACATCTGGCTCTAATTTTCCATTCGAATTAACTATCATCCTAGATCAGTGATGGCTAACCTTTTTGCCATTGCATGCCAAAAGCATGGGGAGCAGGGGGGGGGGGGGGTTTGCATGCATGCATACCCACACCCATGATTCAATGCCCCCATACACCCCGCACCCCCATGCATGTGCACGCGACCTCCCCGCCCTATCCCTGCTTTTGGCATGTGATGACAAAAAGGTTAACGGTGGGCCAAGTAGGCCCGTTTTTCACCCTCCCCAGGCCCTAGAGGCTTTCATGGAGCCTGGGGAGGGTGAAAACAACCTTCCCAACTCCCCAGAGGCCCTCTGGAGGCCAGAAACGGCCCATTTCCTGATTTCCAGTGGGCCCGGAAGGCCCAAAAATCAGCTGGCTGGCACATACATGTGCACTGGAGCTGAGCTAGGGCAACACTCATGTGCCCACAGATATGGCTCCACGTGCCACCTGTGGCACCATCATGGTCCTAGATGTTCTCATGCTTTTGCTACATAAAAACATTTAGCTTTGGATCACATTTGTTTATTGGATTATCGAGAACATATAATTTTAGGTAATATTTATGTGGAAATACTGAAAATTCAAAAGGATTCACATACTTTTAAACACCACTATATATAGTTAAGCTTAAAACGGAAAACAAAGATTTTGATATGATTCAAAACTATGACAATACTAAGCCAGAAGGAGTTTTGGATTCCACTAAAATATTGAACAACCAATTTATTTATTAATGAAATATTGATGGATTGGTTGATTCTTGGTGTTGACTCTTTACAGCTATATAGATAGATACCTCTATCATGTCCCTAAACTTAAATCACTACTGCATCTGAGTCCATCTACCTTATTGATTGTTATCTTCTCTTTATTTCCACCTTTATCAGTAATAGATCCTTCTTTTGAGGACTAGATTTTTGCATAATATGTCAAAAGTAGGATAATTTGAACCTGGTCATTTGTTTCTCAAGTGAGAATTCTGGGATGATTCGTTTGATGATACATTTGTTTGTTTTCTTGACTGTTCACAGTATTCTCAGGAGTCTGCTTGAAATTTTTTTTTACTATCACTCAGTTATGTGGTGTCAAAAAGTGCTAGAATTTAATTTATCAGGGTGTACTTAACTTCAGTAGCGTACAATGAAACACAACTTGACAAAACCTAATGATATTTCAGTTGAGAGGAAAATCTAATGGCCATGCATGTTGGGCAAGAACAATGCAGCAGACTAAATATTTATTAATTGTAAATACTTATTATGAAGTAAAACATCAAAGATATTTCACATCTGTTTTCAGGATACGCTTTCATGTTCTTCATGGCCGACATCTTCAGGTATTAGATGGGAAAAGAGGTGGTGTGACCTCCGATTAATTCCTCTTCTTCATTCAAGATTTTCTCAGTATCTCCCAGGATCAGATATGTGCAGGTAAGTAGATATCACCTAGTGGTGATGATGGTTAATGATGATGATACATCTGCTATTCTGTGATACAGCTGTTATGAGTGGTTGGTTGATTTGGATTAACAAGTTCTACATTTCCTGTTTTTAGTCTGTACATTGAATGGATGGGCAAGTTGCAAAATTTCCAATTGGCAAAGTTAAAGACAGGTTGAGATCTTGAAACATGGTCTTCCTCTGTGGCTACTTAGATCCGTTATATTCCTTTAGGCTAAGTGCCAAAAAGACTATTAGCTGAAGACTTTGCATTCATTTTGCTTCAGCATATAAAAATTTTCTGTAGAATTCATAATTACTTATTACTTTGTGCCACTAAATCAATCCACAGCATATTCTAGCAGTCAGCATAGATGTGCCAGACATAGTGATATGGAACACTTGGGTTGCTTTCCCATTCCCTTACATTGATGGATATGTCACAAGTTATCCTTTAATTTCACTTTGATCAGATATTGTAATACGGGAATCATAAAATTATGGAGCTAAACTTCAAATCCTCTAACTCTTTCCGATTAATTTTTGAAAAAAATAATCATCATCATCATCCTCATGAAACAAAATTCAGCTCTGCCAGGCAAAATGAAAGCTTTAGTTGCCTTACTTTATTCTGGTTGGATTGGGTAAGAGACAATTCTTGTGATTTATTTTATTAAAGTACTATTTTTTCATATAAAATGTAGTAATTGCTTTGTTTTTCTCACTGATATATTACTATTTACCTGTTTTATCCAGACTTGTATTGAATTTTGTAATTGTAAACTTACATACATGCTCATCACTTTATTTCTTGGGGGGTGGAGTAAGCAATATTATAAGAATACAGATAATGAGTAAGGGACAATATAAAAATTCTAATGTTACATCTCCCCTGGATACATA
The DNA here is from genome assembly GCA_032468215.1 of Stegonotus admiraltiensis. Taxonomy (NCBI): domain Eukaryota; kingdom Metazoa; phylum Chordata; class Lepidosauria; order Squamata; family Colubridae; genus Stegonotus; species Stegonotus admiraltiensis. The sequence goes on along the minus strand of JANHZT010008663.1, from coordinate 106,380 downwards.
GGCCTATAGCTTTTGCATACCTTGCTACTTTTTCCTTTGTATAGAGCAGAGGTGGGAAACGATGGTCCCTTTATGACTTGTGGGCATGGCCAGCTCAGGAATTCTGGGAGTTGAAGTCCACAAGTCATAAAAGAGCCATCATTTCTCACACCCGGTATAGGAGAACAACAACAGCATTCTTCCAGTTGCCAGGTAAAGATGCAGTCTTTGCATATTTGCTAAAAAACATCATAGGCATTCCATAATTGATATTTATTTTGACATTTCATCCTCACTAATCTTGAAACATTGCTCTTTTTCAACATCCTTACCACATTCGTGATGTCTTTTTAATCATTTATTTTTCTAAGTCACAAGGATTTTCAGCTTCCATTCCATTTTTACTGTTTGACACATTCAAATCATTCCCACGCAATTTTCTAAAATATTCCTTCCTGCATTCCCTCACTTAGGTCTCAGCCTAAAATATGTCATCAATTCTTTACAAATAAATATTCTCTTATTTAATGTTAGATAACTTTTGAGGAGGTAGTTATGATAGAATGGACATGAGGCACAATTGGTGTAAAGGATAAAGTTCCAAGGCTGGAACCAAAAAGATTGATACCACACAGACCTATTATCAAGACAGAGGTCAAGTGCTCTCCAAAGTTGAGAAATGAGAAGTCCATTACTATGTAAGGACCACAAAAGGAAAAGATAGATTTAAACCCTGGAGCAGTTATATATAGCTGGCTGAATTGCTGGATTCTCCAGCAGCTGATCTTTATTAGTGGGGTTTCTTGTGCCTGCAATAAAAGCACTATTTCTACCTGAACCTTCTCCTTCACACTTTCCACTGCTAGCTCCTGAGTGCTGATTATGCTCTACAAAGAGATTTACTATTGTATCCAGGCTGAAGCTCAGACAATAGTAGTGATTTTGAAACTCTATTTGTATGACCACTACAGAATAGAATTAGAAAACTAGAGAGCAATAAGGGGTAACACTAAACTCAGTGCAACTTTTATCCATGTAGAGTGTATAGAATTTAAATGTTATTTTTAGTTGCCTTCTATCACCAATTGCATTTTCAGTAATATTAGGTAATATTCAGTAATATTAGGTAATATTTTTATTTTATTGAAGGCCTTGAAGAGCTGCAAGCATTGGGGCAAAATGAGGCTGGACCCCAGCAAGACAAAACAATCATGTATGGGAGAACGTTGCCTCAGGGTGCCAATAGTTTTTATTGTGGTTGTCTGTTTCTTAAAATGTTTTTATTGTTTTGTCAGCTGGCCAGGTTATGGCTCATGTATAAACCACTGTATGAGTTGTATAAATGGATGGATGGATGAAATGTGCTTAGTGATTATAGATGGTTTGGCATCCTTCAACGGGAACGAAAGATAAGACAAAGAATTTAAAAAGCCACATAATTCAAATGTAAATAGAAGAAAATAAATACAAATAAAATATAACTATAAATAAATATAAGCAAACTTGCCAACCATACTTCATTCTTGCTTAACAAGTAATTTGATATGTTTTAATTTTAGAATTAGAATTAGAATTAGAATTAATTTTATTTGTATACCGCCCTTCTCCTGAAGGACCCAGGGCAGTGAACAGCCAGAATAAAACACAAAAAATACAAAAGTTAAAACAGTTAAAATGAATTAAATATTGGCCAAGAATTTA
>JANHZT010008663.1:64291-75539 GCA_032468215.1 Stegonotus admiraltiensis | reverse complement strand
TGTTTTAAAATCTTGAACTCTCCTCTTTTGCCCTAAATTTCCCATTGTTTGCACCTACCTTTTTTGGTGAGCAAAAAGAAAGAAATCTCTCCCTGCCTCATTTTGTCACATTGCAGCAAAGAGCATGCTTTACTTTCAGTTTTGTTTTTTCAGCATAGCTAGGGGAAAAAAATCTGCTCCAGAACTCTTTGCATCTTGCTGCAGAGCCCTGCACAAAACAGCTGAGAGCAAATCAGCTGAGAGTCGGGAGGCCGATCTAATCAACTTGTACTCATTAACCTATGCTGAACTGAAAGGAGGTGTTTTTTCTTGCTGTTTGCTTGCAAGACAGTAACTGCTGCGAGGCAGAGGCCAAAGGGTGGGGGCCAGTGGGTGGGCAGGGCTACATTTGGTGTATAAGAGGCACCCAGATTTTCACCCCCTTTTGGGGGGTAAAAAGGTGCGTCTTACACTCTGAAAATATGGTACTTCAGGAAGCTGATAATATTACCAGAGCAAGATAAAGGCTAATAGGAAAGTAATGATCAAGTGAGTTGTATGATTATCAGCTTTTCAAATTTATATCCAGAAAATGGATAATGGAACATCAGAATATGACTGCCTATGGTGTCAAAATGATAGGAATTGGCCTTAATTATAGCATAAAAATGCTTTGGTATCTTTTTTTTTTTACCATGTTCTCATCACATTGCCTTCATCTCATCCTGAATCAATGATGAATCCATGAATGGGCCTGTATCATTCTTAGCTGTTTTGATGTTAAAATTGCATTTATTGCCTTTATTCTGATATGATCCAAAGACAGTCTGAAGATATATAAAAATTGTTCTATTCGGGAGAACAAGGCCAGGAATTGAGGCGAGATGGCTTTAAGACAATTCCCTTTATTAGGGCAAACAGCTAACAGGCAACTAGAACAGCAAGAATGGCAACAGGCAACTTTCTTTCACTGCTGCTATTTATACAGCAGCTGTCAAATGGGTAACCAATGGTGCGCGCTTATTTCTCCCGCCGGCTGAACTCATGTAATGTCTCAGCCAATGGGTGATGCTTCCATGTTGCTGGGCAATGGCGTGGCTACGGATGCAACAAAAATAGTTAGCTTTTGTCAACCTTTACCTTGGAACAAAATCAGAGTACTGCTGTGATTTCAAAGAAAGGCAAGTTAGGAATCAGCAGTGAGGGAAGGTGGATACTTTTCTTCTGATCCAACATAGAATAATTAATGAAGAGCACCTCAGTTCAATAGTGGGAAAGGTTGTCTGTCTCAGTATGTTGTGTTGTGCTGCAATACACAGGCTAACACTATTGAATATGATATTGACAAGTTTATTGAAAAAAATGAGAATAACCTCAGAGGTGGGGTGGGGGACTGGAAACCAAGTCCTCTAAGGAACATCGCAAGCAATTGTATGTGTGCAGCTTGCACAAGGGAAGACTGAAGACAGATATGAAGCAGCATTTGGATATCTAAAGTGTCAGAGAAAGTAAGGAATAGACTTGCTCTTTATTGCCTGGAGAGAAACTACAGGGAAGTAGATTCAGGGTAGTTGTTAAGAAAAATTTCTTCATAATAGCTGATGTTGGGCAGTGGAATAGCTTACTTCCTAAGTGGTAAGTTCCCCATCACTAAAGATCTTCACACGGGTTGGATATCTGTCCAATATTTTATATTTGTCCAAAATGCTTCAGTGGATCCTGCGTCAAGCAGAGGATTGGATTTGATGACTTTTGAGGTCACATCCAATTCAGTGAGATATTTTTTGTAAAAGAATAAACTGCTGAGCAATGAGAATAATTTAGCCAAGAGCTAAGGAATGAAGTTCCCCTTTTTAAGACTATTAACAAGATACAATGCAGCTATACCTTTAAATTTGTACTGAGAATGCCTTGTGTGTGAATAAATGTGGATTGTTTATTTCCTTACTTTCCAGCATCAGGAAGTACTTAACTATTTCTGGTTTTGTTATTAAAGTTTTTAATAACGTTTTAATAGAAGTTTTATGTATAGTATGTATGCATTTTACTTGCAAAGTGCAGCTCAGTAACATTTACAGATCACAGACTGAGGTTCAATAGTAATTTCTGTTAAACAAGCTGAGACTTTTTCTACTCTTAACTCCTCCTGATTCCTAATTTGATTCACAGGCTGATTATTATAATATGTATTCAAATATGGCTATGATTATCTCCAATCAGCCAAGGCAAAAGAAAGTTACATTTATTCTAATTAACACATGGATTTACCAGTCTAGGTATACATAGTAGTATCTAATCTTAGTTTATCTAATCTAATCTAATCTAATCTAATCTAATCTAATCTAATCTATTCAATCACTTTCTTTCCACTTTGTTATTTTCAAGGTGACAACTTTTAGCCACAGAAATTTTAATTAATAACCTCCGTTTTGGAAGGGAGGACATTTTTAATTTTTTCAGACTAGCAATTAAATAATAATTTGTCTTAAAAAAAGGACCATAGCAAGATTTCCTGTTTAAATGAATTCTTACAGATACACAGTTACCTCTAAGATTTTCACACATATTTCAAAGTGGTAATCAAAAATAAAAGGACAAAACAACAAGAAATACAAACCTTAATGAGGCAATATTAAAATGGAGTAATAGGAAGTAGTATAAAAATTATCTTGAAGCTCGAATCTAATATAAGAAATCTATGTGTGGAACTTAAGCAAGGAACAAGTCATCTTGAGTAAAGCATTGAGCCTTCATATTTTTTAGGAGAGAATGTGCATTGATACTGAAGAGCATGTCTTGATACTGAACTTTGAGAGCAATGACAACTTATACCCACATTTCTTTGGGAAACAATTCCTAAGTTGCACGTCACAACTTGCCTTTGAAACTGGAACGTATAATGTTTAAATTTTATTAGTGTAATTTCAGCTGTATAAGAGAACCATATATGTTTTAGTCAGTATATTCTTAATTTGTATAGAACCAGATAATTAAAATAAAGGCATAAAATTTACATGGTACATTACTCTGTGTAGGTACTTTGTTCTGCATCTAACATGTTCATCAATACTAGAAGAAATTTTAATTGATGTATGCAAGATTATATAACTCCAGGTTTTCATCAGGACAGTGATATACTGGATCGGCGAAAACACTGCTTTGGAGTACAATCTGAAATGGGAGAGGATCTCTACTTCTCTGTGGAATTAGAATGTGATCTCATACTATGGGAAAAGGCCTTCCAATCAGCAACTTTTTTAGAAGTGGAGAGAATACAGGTAAGACATACAGGATGCTCAATTTAGAATTTTTTAAAACTAGGTCCTTATGTGATTGGTGACTGTGCTAGTACAATTGTGATGGGATTTGTTTTGTTCTTAAAACTAGCTTTGGAATATTGTAAGCTTCTAATAAGATGGCCTTCCGATTAGCAAGCTAGTTGAATATGAACTGGATAAAATGTTTGTTTGATAGATCTACATATGTTAGATGGATTTGTATTCAAAGGGTGACCATGACAGTTTAATCATCAATTGAAATAAGTCATTAGAGGGAATGCCTTTGGAATTAGCAATTGGCCTTGTATTTTTCAACATTTTCATTCATGACTTGTATGAGGTAGATGGAGGTGTATAAAACTTGCAGATTATACAAAACTAAGAGAATTAGAGAAAACTCTAGAAAACAGCAAATTAGAAGGAACTTCATGGGTTAGATAAGTGGCTGAAAACAGCAGAATTTAATTTAATAGGTTAAGAAGTTATTTATAAAGGAAAAAAATCAAATGCAAAGCTGTACGATGGGAGATACTTAACTTTCTAGTGGCACATAAAAACTTTGTAGAAATCACAAATTGACTAAAATTTGGCACTGTGACATGGCTTTAAAAAGGCAAATGCAAGTTTAGATTGAGAGCCAGTTTGGTGTAGTTGCTAAATTATCAGGCTATAAAATAGAGGGATTGTTAATTCTAATTTTGCCTTAGGCAGAAAGCCAGTTGTATCTTGGGCCAGTCACTTTTTCTCAGTACTAGAAAGGTGGAAATGGGCAAACCACATCTGCAAAACTATGCCAAGAAAACTACAGGCACTGGTCCAAGCAGTTCTGGGAATCAGATAAAATGAAAGAAAGAGAAAATAGATTGACACAATAAAAGTTAGTTTCTAAATAATAGGGAATACTCATTCCACACCTGGTTGACCTTAGCTGATCCCAAAAAACTAAGCAGCTAAGCGAATTCCAGGGCTGTAAACTAGACTGGGGAATTAGGGGAAAAACAGAAATCAACACAGATTTCATTCTGCATTGGTCAGACCCCACCTCATGTACTCAGACCACAGTCCTGGTACAGAGAAAGGCAATATAGGTTCAAGGGAATATAAACTCAATAAGGAGACACTGAGGGAATTAGAAAAGTTTACTCTCGAAAATAGCTAACAAAGGAGGATATGATAATACTTTTCAAATACCCTGAAAGGGAAAATACATAGTAGAAGGTACCCTTTTATCTCAGAGTGCCAGATATAGCATAATTATTTAGGTTACTGCAGGACAGTTAGTACGTTGAAAAAACATTCTTAAACGTAAGAAATCTATAGGGCAAAAATTAAAAGGAAGGTGGTGAGTTTTCCCTTCACAGGATATATTCAGGCAGAAAGTGAGCACAGTTGTTTTAATTTGGATTACTGCACTAAGTAAGGGATTTGGGCTTGATGATTTAAATAACCCTTTCAAATCTCTAAATTGTTAATGTTATATTAATGACCTTTGTGTTAAAAAAGATTTAAATCAAATATGCATTAGCTAGTTCTTGCATCCCAAGCCTTCAGATGATGAATGAGAGAGATTGGGCTATTTGATACACTCAAACAAACCAAACAACAAGTTGTGGTACTAGCAGAGATGATGGGTTTTGTTCATTTTATTAGATTTTATTGAGAACGGGAAAACAGACTGTTCAGCAAGGCTTTTTATTTTCAGAAAAGTATTATGTGATAGATTTAAATCTCGGAAACTTACTGAAAGCTTACTGAATGACCTTGGGCAAGATATTATAAGGATAACTTACCTCACAAGATTGTTCTTGAACACAGTAATTGCTCTGAGCTCATTATGTAACAGATAAGACTCAAGACAATAAAAATGAATAAAGAGAGCAGACTTCTGGGAAACAGAAGTCATTGAATTGATTTTAGTGTAAGAGGGCAAGTAAACTTAAAGAGACCATTTTTGAAATGGCAAGTAAAAAAACCTACTGAGGCCCACAGAAATCCCTTTAAGAATTTTTTTTTCCATTACAGAATAACGACTTCCTCTTTACCTAAACTTTGGAGAAATATAGCATATGCTCCAAGGATAGAGAATGTATTTGTATGGTCAATACTCTATGTAAGAGTATTGTCAAATTATATCTGGAAACATCACTAAGAAAATTTTGCCCAATCTGATCAATATATTTCATAGACATCTTTGTTTAATATGCATTCAGCCAATGTTATGTCATATATGCCTCACCTACATTCGATGATCATTTTTTATGGTATGTGTGTGTTTAATTTTGACTATATATGTGGATTTGCTTTTCTTGTTTTGAACAGTAGGGAGGGGTATGGCTCCCACTGATCTGATTCTTCTTGGTAAACTACGCATCTGGCAGATCATTAAAGCCATAAATAACCATGAGTAACTGAAGGATGGTTTCCATGGATACAATCCTACTGAGTTACATAAAGAGAATGAATAAGAGAATTGTTTGATTAGTAAAATATCTTACCTTTTTTTCTCTCCACATTACAATTTGCAAAAAAAAAATGTGTTATGCGTGTGTGTCTAAAATAAATAAATAAATGAAGAATCATTGACAAAGTACAAAGTAAGAATGTTTTTGTATGAATTCAGATATAAATAGCTATAATAGTTCGGTGTATCTCAAATATGAAAAAATACCTCAACATTCTTCCAGCTAAGTCATTATAGTCTGATTCATAGCAAAGAGGCAATGAAACCATCAAATCAAATTGTTATTATGGTCAAAGACCAGCATACAATGAAATCAATATAGTTCATAGTATTGCATTTTTAAATAACATATCATTCTAATCCATAATGCATTCTTGTTATGACTCCCTATTTTGCATTCTGACCAGGAACTTTTGAAAAACTTGTTTTCATTTATCCTGTTGACCTTTACACACCTTTAATATTCAAATTACCTGACTTTTTATAGATTATGCATTACAAATTACATCAATTTACATTGATTGCTTTTTAAAAGTGTCTCTATATTTTTTAATTTCAGAAAAGAGGTTCATTGAGCAATATAATACATTATTATTTCCAAATTTTCACATTTCTTACTAAATCAATTTAAATTGCAAATATTGACCATAAAATTATGCTTTAGGCTCTGGTCTTCAAGCAGAACAATTCACAGACCCGTTTAAGTCTCTAAATTTTTGGTAATGAGTGCAAGTGAGAAAACATGTTACCTATCATACAGATAATCACTTTGCTGAATTTTTTTATGGTTTTGCAGTGTGTCAAATAATAATTAAAAGCAAAAAAAAATCATTCTTTATGGCAGAAGGTTTATTGTAAATTAACTAATTAATGACATTTGTTTAGCTACCCATCTTAAAATCAAACTCTGGGTAGCTTACAACCCAGGAATAAATGCAATATATACAGCTAAAACAAAAACAATAAAATCCAAAACAGAAAAAACTGGTGCTGCAACTACACTTCAATGATGCAGCTCATTACTTTCTTATCCTTCCCTGCTTACCAGGCATGTAGAAAGAGCAAGGTCTCTGTGGAAAATTAAAAGGGTGGATATTTGGCTATCTGTTGCAGGGGCTACAACAGAAAAGGCTCACTTCTAAGGACCTACAAGGTGGCAATGTTTAAGGGAACTCTCTCCATTCTGGTGGGATGGGCAAATCTTTCAGTAGAGATTGTCCATCAGATAACCTGCTCCCATGCACACCATATAAGAACTTAAAGGGGGTAGCCATTATCTTGAATTGGACTCTGATATTGAAAAGACCTCTGGTATTATGTACTGTCTTGGCAGCATTCTTATTTTAATTTTGCAAAAGATTAATTAACATAAGCAGAGGACTGTATTTGAAATGTAGCCTAAGATTAAAAGCCATAAAGTAAGAGGCTGAAAACTGACCTTTTGCCATTTGAGCTGTGATGTACATTAAATTCTTTCCACCAATTTGTAATAATTGCTCAAAGCCATTATAATATTTAACCTTTCAATGTTTCCTAGTAGGAATTGTGCTTGGCATTGATAGACTTGTAGGTAAAGAATGTACTCACAGAAATACTGTATTGCATAATTGAGGTGGGTAGCCAGTGTGTTTAGAAAATAACTTTCTCATTTATTAAGGATAGGATAGAAAAAGCATCACCTTAAATACATAATTTAGATGACAATACGAATGTATCACCTATACAAAATCTCTAAGGAAAAAGGCACTTGTCAAATTAAAGAAGAATACTGGGAAGATAAGATGACAACTATTTTGATTGAAAGCAACTTAAATTTCTTTTCTGGCATCTGTGGCATTGTATCAGTTTAAATCAGGTTTAGAAGGAGCCATAAAACATTGAGAGTGCAAGTGATAAATCCATTGTCTGTTTCTTAGATAAGCAAACTTTTGGAAATAATGGTATGTTTCAAAGTGAAGATATTCCGGATACTAAATGTATTACTTGGCTATGTAATTTACCTTAGGAAAGCACATATTGAAAAGGTGAATGCCAAGAAAATATTTTACAAGTTGGGAAAGACTATAGGGTTGTCTCAGATTATCTATTTGTTCTATAAATATCTGCCAAACTAAGACATGAATCAATAAGTAATCAATTTGATTAAGAAGAATAAAAGAGAATTCATGTGGAAGCAATTTCAACCTCCCTTTGCTCTTAAGCAATTTGGTATATATTTTATGCAGACTTTATTAGCAATTATTGTAGCCTCATTATAGAAATGTGTTGGTGATTTAATGTGAATACTATGCCTTGTAAATCTACAGTCTTTTTGATATTAGTTTAGCATGCTCCAAGTTATCTTTTAGTAAAAGGCATATATTTTTCTACATATAACTCAAATACAAGCCAAGGTGCTTGCTTATACCCAATTCACTTTCAGGACTTTCTTAAAAAATTTGGTCAATTGTCAGAAATAAACTATTACAAAGAAGCAGGTCTGCAAACAACAAGGCTTCATTTTTGGAGCTACACAAGGGCCTGAAATGAAAACACTGCTAGACGTCCAGTGAGACAAGGCATAGTTTTTTTAAAAAATACAAACCTGTGAGCACCATTTATAGAGCCATGCCAAGTGCATGAATTATACACAGTCCTTAACATCTGAGTTAATTCTTATTCTTTATCTTGCTCAGTAACAGATATAGTGGTACACATTTTGGAAGATCCTTTTCAAGCAAAATGTCTATGCAGATTCTCAACTCATCTAGGGTATGGTTGTCCCAAAGGTGCTTTTTCAAAAGGCAACTGGACTTTGTATTTCCTGGAAGACATTTCACTTCCTACCAGAACTGAAGAAGCTTTTTGGATGAGAAGCAAAATGTCTTCAAGGAAAAACAAAGTCCTGTTGCCTTTTGAAAAAGCATCTTTGGTCATTTTCAAGCAATTACTGTGAGGCCAGCTGGGAAATAATCCCATCCTATGCATTGGTCAACAGAGTTCTTATAAAAAAGTGAATGACATCCTCTGCATTCCTCTCTAACTTCTTTCTTGACTCAGAAGATAAGCATGATTGGAAAGTAAAAAAACAACAACAAAAATTACAGAATATAACAATGGATTGTTTCATATTGTTGCTAATAAAACTGTGTGATCCATTTATAGAATGACCTGCTCACTTTTGGGGGAGAGGGCACAGGATCATCTTCCTGGCCATGGTAAGGAATGTTCATGAATGAAGACAAATATATGTCTCCCAAGATAATGTTGCAGGATCCAGTCTGATTTGGTCACCAGGACCAGAGGTTTTGGCTTCTGAGCTTTTGGACTCATACTGGAGCCCATCCTCAGGGAACTTCTATCTACCAAAATGGGTGTGAGAAGTACCCTGAGGATGGGCTCCAGCATGTGTCTAAAAGCTCAGAAGCCAAAACCTCTGGTTCCGATGACCGACTCAAATTGAATCCTGAGAAATGTTCATGCTATCTGGCAGACAAAGTCCCTCAGATTAGCTTGCGGTTGCTTGGGATGAAATAGAACTTAAAGATGTTTTCATGTTTTGCAAAGCCAATGATTGTAGCTAAGAACAAGTAGCCAACAAGGAGATGGATTCCTTCACCCTTTCGGGGGGTGGTGGATGAGATTTCTCACATTGCCCTACATATGGTTGCAAGCATTTTATTGGACTCATTTGTAAGATGTATACTAATCTTCAGATTTTTCTTTTAACCACAATTTTACAAATTGAATATAGCCAGTAAAATGCCATTTAATCTGTTGCATTGTTTTGATTTTTTCCAGTGTAAGACATATGCCTGTGTTTTGGAGAGTCATCTTATGGGGCTTACCATAGACTTTGGCATGGGCTTTGTATGCTTCGATGCTGCAACAAAGGTAAGGACAAGAGATTTGTATCCGTGCTCCAATTCCAAGAATCACATGATGGAGTTATTTCAGTGATTGATGAATGAAAATAAATAAGAAAATGGTGAATAGTCAGCATGTGATGCTATGATCATTTGTACTTGAAGAAGGTGAAATGTGTTGGAGAAAGTACTTCTGGTGAGAGAATCATGTGTCAGGGAGAAAAGAAAATCAAGAAAATGGATTGATTGGGGGAAAAAAGATTATAAAATCATATGCAAATCTTTTTTTTAAAAAAATAGAATTGTGAAATTATGTTTTTGTAATCTCAACATCTAACTTGTTCTAGTAAAAATAGGCCTTCTGAGACTATGACCTATAGACTTCTCCCATGTCTGAATTTTTAAAAAAGAAGCACTGGATTTTATTTTCTTCTGCCATAGCAGAATATTTGAATAAGTAGAAAACAAGACATAAAATGCAAAAAGACATCACAGCTAAAAGTATTTGCTTTGGACATAAGTACTATAAAGTATATGATGTTCACATCGACTCTTCTGGTCTTCTATCCATTCTTTTTGGACTACTGAGTATATCCGTAACCCTACTGCCACATTCTCCATAACCCAATGCAACGAATCCTGAGTACTATAAAACTCCTATGCTGAAAGAACAGATACTGCCTCCTAATCAGAGTACTGGTGACCCTAAGATGAATTTAAGAGGAAAAACATAGAAGATTGCATTCATGTTGATTCACCGGAAGTCTGAAATGGAGCGGTTTTGGTTTGTAATTTGGTCAAACTAAATTGAGCTACATTTCTCATCTTGCTGATTATTTCAGTTTACCAATATCAGTTGCAAATATATCATACAGTCACGTTTACTTTTTGCTATAAAATTGTAATATAGTAATGGGATGAAAACTACTGCGTGAAAAGATAATATTTTTGAATTACAGTGCTCTACTTACAAACAGGCTACATTCCAAGAAGCTATTTGTAAGTCCATTTTCTTCAGAGGTCTAACCAACATTTTAAAAAAAGCATGCAGAATAACCCTCATACCCTCAAAGTAGTAGTGAGCACTTCAGCTTTTTCTCACCCCTTGCTCTTGGGGAATGGTCTAGGTCCGTGATGGGGAACCTATGGCATGCATGCCAGAGGTGGCACGCAGTGCCGTCTCTGATGGCACATGAGCCTTCACCCCAGTTCAGCTCCACTGTGCATGCATGCACGCCTCCCACTGGCCAGCTGGTCTTTGCGCCTCTTCCAGGGGAGCAGGAGCATGTGGGGGGCATGAGTGTATGCGTAGGGGTAGGGGCATGTAGGGGCAAATGCAATGCATGCGTGCATTGCATTTTGGGGGTTCAGGTGCTCAAATACATGCTTTAGGCACTCGGTCCAGAAAAGGTTAACCATCACTGGTCTAGGTTGATGTTTTCTCAGTGGTGGAGGAGCCTGGCTTTGGTTCTGGAGGACCTCTCTGACATTGGTCCACTGCAGCTTTGGCCACTGGCACCAGAGTGGACTGGTCATCCCACAGGCCATTGGAACTCTTACTAAGGCCTACCAACAAGACAATGAGGTGCCACCACCCAACACAACTCACAGGCAGAGAGATAATAATAATAATAATAATAATAATAATTTTATTTATATACCGCCCTTCTCCCGAAGGACTCAGG
>JANHZT010008663.1:42402-61319 GCA_032468215.1 Stegonotus admiraltiensis | reverse complement strand
GCCACATTTGTTAAGTGAATCACTGCAGTTGTTAAATTAATAACACGGTTGTTAAGTGAATCTGGCTTCCCCATTGATTTTGCTTGTCAGAAGATTGCAAAAGGGGATCACATGACCATAGGACACTGCAACCGTCATAAATGTGAGAATTATTTCTTACTCACTGTATTACCTCCAAATGTGAGAATTATTTCTTACTCACTATTACTACCTCCAATATTAATTTGGAGGTAGAAATACTGTGTGTTATCCAATATCTTCACAATCTGACATCAACACAGTACACCAGTTATTATTTTCTATGGCATTTTCACTGAAAAACCCCAGATATTTCATCATTATTAATATTTGGGACATTCAGATTTCAAGCATCTGAGTTTTATTTATTACTGAACCCTAGATATTAGCTAGTAAATATAAATTATTTTCAGTTGTCTGAGCAACCTGAGTTGTGCAGTCATGTACATAGCAATAAAAATAATAAATAATGTATGAGTTTCTACTTCTATAGAACATGTTATAGGGTACTTTGAAATCTCACTCTTAGTCTCCCCCAAATAATAATGTTCTTAAACTGAAGCTTGATCTTACACTTATCTCCTAATTTATAGATTATCTTTCTGGTATCATTCAAAGGACAGGTTGATTATGATCAATTGAAGCTTTATGAGAACACCCCATCAGATGAAAGCATAATTCGGAAAATATTGGATTGTGCAGAGATGGATAGACTGACATTGAAAATGAAAGATAAAGGAGATACAGAGTACTACTTAACATGGGATAGGTTTTATCAATGGTTAGATATAAGAGGTAGAGGTTAGATGAAGAAAGATTATTGTTATGTGCGTGTAAAAGATGAACGTTGTCTATGACTATAAGTATTCTAGTATAATGAACATGACCGTAAATAAGCTAATATAACTATTAATATTGCTATAATTACTATGTATATTATTATTATTATTACTATATCTGTTGTTTTTTTGGTAAAATGAAATGCCTGGACAATACACTGATTTCAAAATATTTATATATAAATAAAAATACTATTAAAAAAGCTTTATTTTACAATAATATTATCAGAACAGATAATATTGAGTATAAGTTGTTTCTCTTAATATAATACATCAACAAAATTTCTTATTGATTAATTACAAATTACCATTTAGTTCCTTGCAAATAGTATAGGTAGTCCTCAGCTAACAAAGGTAATTTGGAGTAGAATAACAGGATAACAAAGCTGAAAAGAAACTTATAGTCTTCTAGTCCAACCCACTGGTCAAGCAGGAATTTCAGACAAATGGTTGTCCAATCTGTTCTTAAAAATCCCAAGTGTTGGAGCACCCACAACTTCTGGTGGCAAGTTGTTCCACTGATTAATTGTTCTGTCATGGAATTTCTCCTTAGTTATAGATCGGTTCTCTCCTTGATTAGGTTCCATCCTTGATTAGTTTCTTATTCTGCCTTCAGGTGCTTTGGAGAATAGGTGGGCCCTCTTCTTCTTTGTGGCAGCCCCTTAGATATTAGAACACTGCTATCATGTCACTCCTAGTAATTCTTTTCATTAAACCAGACATATCCAATTCCTGCAACTGTTCTTCTTATGTTTGGCTTCCAATCCATTAATCATCTTCCTTGCTCTTCTCTGCACTCTTTCTAGAGTCTCAACATTTTTTGTATCGTAGCAACCAAAACTGGATGCAATATTCAAAGTTAGAAAGACATTACTTTATTATATCCAAATGTATTTGGTAAAATAGAGATAGAATACCCAGACACACAGACTCCCAAAACCAGGGGCATCTATAATTCTTCAGTAGAATCATAGGCACAACTGGAAAATTATACCTCACTCTTTTTTATATGTTTTGCATTGGTCATAGCTGCCATCTTGATTTTTTTAATCTGCTGAAACTCCCAATGCAAACATATTAGTAAAAATTCATCCATAACTAACAGGTGAGAACATAGAAGAGAACAACGAGTACCTTATTAAAACATCTCATCCCTTTTAGGATTAATTAGAATAGTTGGTACTGGACATAAGAAGTCATGCACTACATTTGTTCCCTCCCCCAGGGTGATGATCTCCCACAGAGAGAAAGATCCTATTAGACCACTCCAACCAGGCAGCTAATGCAGAAGAACGGTTGCAGGAACTGGGTATGTCTAGTTTAATGAAAAGAAGAACTAGGGGAGACATGATAGTAGTGTTCCAATATCTCAGGGGTTGCCACAAAGAAGAGGGAGTCAAACTATTTTCCAAAGCACCGGAGGGTAGAACAAGAAGCAATGGGTGGAAACTAATCAAAGAGAGAAGCAACTTAGAACTAAGGAGAAATTTCCTGATAACCATTTGTCTGAAGTGGTGTAGGATTTCCTGCCTGGGCAGGGGGTTGGATTAGAAGACCTCCAAGATCCCTTCCAATTCTATTATTCTATTCTATTCTAATGGTTCCTGTGGAGTCATCCAAGAATCTGGTAGGGATTTTTGCTGAATGTCCATAGGAATAAAGGGCAGCTGGGGCAATTGACACTTGAATGGTCATCTTGCAATCACTGGTCCACTGCAGCTTCCTGGTTCTCTGAGGAATTTGGAGAGAGGAAGCAACAGAAGAAGAACCAGCTTGCTTCTGATTATCACTTGTTTTGCAGTAAACAAACATAGACACTTGTTTTCATGTTGTATTTTTCTTTGGACTCCGCAAGACATCTGGGTGTCCACCGCTAAAGTATTACTGCACTAAATGGGTCTTATTTTCTCAATATTTCTGGCTCTAGAATTCAAATAGCTTTAGCAGTTCCATATTTTCTGAAATTGGTCTTATTAATAGGCATTGAAGCTAATTGTGCAGCTTCCAATTAAAATTAAATAATGTGTGTGCCAAGCAAGGAAAAGGGCCCTAGAAATAATTACAGCTTTTCACCATGCCAAACCCTGCACCCAGCATACTGCAGGCTATTTTTATTCATGATGAGTATAAAATTGCAGGAAGTGTGGCTGATGCAAGGATGGTAATTCAAGGCATAACTAAATAGAATGGCTTTATAATACACATGATCGAAAGTACTTTTTTTTTCTTTTTAAATGTTTTCATACTGAGGAAATCCATTTGATGCAATAAAAAAGAATAAGAATGGGGTTCTTTTGGAACTTGTCATGAGATCATTTGCAGTAAAAATAAAACAAAACAAAAAATGGGGGGCGGGGGAATGCCTTGCGAGGACAGTAGTGTTCCACCTGGTTAAACAGCATGCAGAAGAAACCATTTTCATTCTTCATTATTTCCCTACACCACAATGGACAAACTTGCTTCTGCTTTATTCCGTGGGATCTGGCCTCCCAAATGATAATTCCTCTTACAATGTAATTTGTTTAGTATGGTTATCTGCTACCATACTTAACATTTGCCACGCTTGATACATTAAATCAGTCTGATAATAGAAAGACTGGAGCATTTGTTAGGCTATTATTATATGGAAAGCCACATGGAATAGCGATTAAGGTGCTAGAGTAGAAGTCTGGAGACCAAGAATTCTGTGCGTCCCTTAGGCACAGATGACTTTGGGCCAGCTATTCTCTGTCAGCCCAACCCGCCTCATAGGTTAATTGTGGGGGAAAGAATAGGAAGAAGTGTTATATACAAACTTGTACAAAGCAAAGGTAGGATATCAATCAAATAAATCAATAAGCACAATCTCTACATGCTAATATAGAGTCAAGTTAGCAAATCTTGTTCAGTTATGCAGTTATAGCACTTCTGTTCTTTTGTTTATTTATTTTGGCTTCTTCAGGCAGTCTGCATTTATTCATGAATGTTAAGTGGTTTACTTCATTTATTTTAAGTCACTCTGTTCTTCAAGTATGGTTCCTGTGCACCTTATGTAAGCAAGGTATAAAACAAAGTCATTTTTTAAAGTTGTGAAAATGCATAATCTGCTGTTTAAAATATTCAAATTTAAAGCCCTTTGTTTTTTTAAAAAAAGGAAAGTGTCAATTGGCATCACAAAGATATCAGAATAAGCAGTAGGTGAAGTTCTTTGGAGCAAAGATTTTACAATCTCCATACTGAACCACTCAGAAATATCTTATATGAAGATCTTAAAATCTGAACAGTTGCAGATCCTTTTAGATTTAGAATATGCTTCATGTTAGCATCATCTACTGGTCTCCATGCTTCTTATAAGTATAAAGCAGTGCATAAGAATATCCACCAGCATGCACAGAAAAGGATAACTTGCCAACATCTTATTCCTAATACTGGGAAGCTTAGTCATATTGCATCCTTGCTGCTCCAAGTTTGCTAAAAGTTTATATAAACATTTTGGGACCAGCATTGTGCATTCCTTCCTTTTATTTGGATCCTGTGCCCATATTGATCATTTTTACCCCTTTCAGGGACTTTTGGTTACAACAGAACGGTTACCAAAGAGTTGTCCAAAAAGAAAAAAATGCTATTGAGCAATTGCTTGTAGATAATTCCTTAGTCAACACGTACACATACACGTACTTTGAAAATCCAATTCAAGCCTATTTTCCCCCCAGTTATGGATTTATTAGTGTTTTTTTCTCAATGTCAAAATATCAAAAGTTTTGAATCAAATGGATTGTAAATGCTTAGTTTCTACTAAATTCAAGCCTACTTACTACAGGAAAGCAATTTTTCTCCCAACTCTCACTCAGCTACCAGCACTCAATCTCTAGCCACAGAGCCAATAGTGAGGTTTGTTGGAAGTTGTAGGTAACCAGACAAATTTCCTATCTCTACTTCACAGCAAAAAGACAGCAGCAGAAAACGTATCAGCAAGTCAGGTGGTGCTAAACTGGAAATGAAAGCTGTAATTTCCGTAGGATCACTGGGGCAAGGAACATTCTTTAATGGATGGAGTTTTCAGTCTTTTGACATTTGCTCCTAAAGTTATTTCTGTCTCTCCCTTTTCAGTTTAATGGAGCAGTATTGCTCCATAAGTTTAACAGGAATATTGAAGTATAGAGAAGGCATCCGTGTTCTGTCTCTGAAAACCCTTCTGAAATAACAGTTGATTTAATAATAATTCACTGATTAATGTTGATTTATAATTATATTTAAAGGCAACTACTTATTTTAAATTAGTAGAACTCTAATATATGCCAGAATTAATACAATTCACATATTCAGCTGGTTTGACTCAAATTGCATATTCATTTCCAAAAATTTATTTCTAAAGATTTTCAGATATTTCCAAAATTTCCTCAACACACATATGTTGAACACTCCCAGATTGCTCATATTACTATTTCTTTAGTCTTTTATCTCATGGTTTTGGGATGTGTGTGTTATGTGTTATTCCTGTTACTGAGACCAACATTTTTGACCACCATTTGGCATAAAAACCATGGGTGTAACCAAAGACATAACTGTATTTATATAGGTGTGATAACAAAATGTATGGCAGAGAGTTTCTATAACAGGGGTCCAAAATTCTCAGGCCCTTGCCTACTACCAGGCCTTGAGCCTTTTGGAACCGAGCCACAGAAGTGGCAGGTGAGTGCACATGTGCATCCCCACTCGCCTGAGCATCAGGTATGCGTGCATGCTCCATTTGCATGAGTGGCAGGCGCATGTGCCCACCACTCATGCAAATGCATCTGCATGTGCATGCACTTGCCCACTGCTTGTGCTGAACCATTGTCTCCTCCCCTATCGGTTCACAAAGCCAGAAAGATTGGGGAACTCAGTTCTATAGCATAGAATTTGTCCATGTACCCTGTTTTCAACAAAATAAAACATCCCCTGATAATAAGCCCAATCGGGCTTTTGAGTGCATGGCAATAAGGCCAAGCCAATGGTGAAATGTAAAATTTGTTACTATCAGTTCTATGGGCATGGCTTTGTGGGGGGAGGGGCTAAGGTGACTGGGTGGGTGTGGCCAACTTTTTTTTTTTACTTTTAAAAGCATTTTTTCTACAACCTCTTTGGCCGAAAAAAAACGCTTTTAAAAGTCTCTGACGATCAGGCAACTCAGCTGGGATCGTTAAAGGCTTTTAAAGGCATTATTTTTTCCAAATGCCTTTTTTTTTCCAAATGCCATTTTTTAAAGGTATTTTTTTTGCAGAAACAAAATGCTTTTAAAAGTCTCTGGTGATCCCAGCTGAGCCACGCAATCATCAGATACTTTTTTTTTACTTTTAAAAGTATTTTTTCAGCCAAAGAGGTTGTAGAAAAAATGCTTTTAAAAGTAAAAAAAAACCCAGCTTCTGATGATCACGTGGCTCAGCTGGGCGGGGTTGGCAGCAGAAATTTTTGCTACCGATTCTCTGAACCACCCGCCTCCATTGCTACCAGATCGGGCAATTCGGTCTGAACCCGGAGCATTTCACCCCTGATCCAAGCGCTTATTTCAGGGTTCAAAAAGAATATAAGACAGGGTCTTATTTTTGGGGAAACACGGTATATCTGTGTGTACATCAATATGTACATAATCACCCTTTCTTTTTATTATTTATGTAATTATTTTCTTGGTATGTTTGTGGGGGGAAAGATAGATTAGGTAGGTAGGTAGGTAGGTAGATAGATAGGAGAGAGGGAAGGCAGGAGGGAGGATGTGAGGAAGAGAAGAAATATATTAGCTCAAGGATTAACACTAGGAGATAGATATCTGTATCTTATCCTGCCTCTTAAGTTTTCATTTTTATATTACTATAGGCAGAATATTGGCCAACATAGATTGTCCCAGTGTGGCTAAGTTATGAATTTATAGCTGAGTTTTAATATCTGTCATTATTGCTGAAGAAAATAATACCATTTTGATTACTGTTTTCCCGTATTAATGTACATACATTACCTGTTTTACTTTTGTTGTATGTTAAATTTTGCTTCGACTTTCTTCAGGGGCAGGTATATTCATAATATGTCTACTGGTATACTACACAAAGGATTATATATCTAATTAACAGGAGAGTTTTCTCTTTGATTAAGGCTCTTAATCTGTAGTTTTCCAAGCCAGAAACAAGCCCTGTCAATCCATGGTTTCTCTTATGTTGTGTCCCTTAAGGAGGTTCGATACTTTGTGACTGTATGTCATCAACCAAATTGAGATACAGAACATTCCACAATATTTCCCAATTTAAAAAAATGCAGCATTAAGCTAAAGCTATGCTTACTGTAGGATAATATTAAATCTCGGGAAGGATTCCAAAACTATGTCATATGGGAATGACATTCAACCCATATACATTGAGTGCATGTGGAGTATGAAACAGAATCACATGATAAGTTCCACTCTGGCTTTAGCATATTGAGAAGTCTGTGCATATCTACTTGTAAATATCTTGGGATATCCAAGATATGTGTTTGGTAGGTGGCGCTTATAGTACTTCATCAATCTTGGTTTAAAAGAAAGGATGAATTATTCCATGGTGCAGATTTGCATTATAGATGATATTTTAGTTTCAAATGATCTATACATCGTAATGCTCATTCAGAATTTCCATTTATTAGTTACAAGCAGCAAGAGTCTCTTGCAGTCTCTTAGTATATCTTCAAATTGCCTCTAGATGGCATTCCTATTATCTCAGTTTATATTGCCAACAGCTACAAATGAAGTAGTTACCAAATCACTGATTGCACAATGGGAAACCGATACCTTGTTTTAGTAATAAAGATGACTAGAAAATAGAGCCAGATTACTACACTGGCCATTTGTTTAACAAAATGTAACTAAATAACTTTTTTTCTTCCTGATGTCTCTCTTCTGTTATTAAATAGGATCACTGAAATAAAAAAGTTCACTTCAGATGAGAGAAAATATATATATATTTGCTAATATTGGCAGATTGAACATTTCTCAGATATGCATTTTCTTCTGTAGCAGTTTTGTACATTAATGTATATATGTGTTTTTGTTGTTTGTTTCCTTTAGGCTGTACTATGGCGGTACAAGTTTTCCCAGCTTAAAGGGTCTTCAGATGATGGCAAGAGCAAAATTAAATTTTTATTTCAAAATCCCGACACTAAGCAGATTGAAGCAAAGGTAAAGAGAAGAACAAAATTCCTTTCCTATTATCAAATTATTGGTAACTAAGTAACAGGATGTACATACTGTCACCCTTTTCTAACCAATTTGTCTGAGTCCAGAACTGGCATAGCCAGAGCATTGTGTATTGAGTTCAGAACTGAATTGGCACAGCAATATGACTGTGGCTAACCAAGAGAAGACAAAGCAGCTTGGTGTAGTGGTTAAAACATCAGGTTAGTACCTAATAGACCATAAGTTCTATTCATATATTCAGCCTGAAACCAGCTGGATCGGCCATCACTCTGTCTCAACCCTAGGAATGAGGCAAGGGCAACCACTTTCAAAAATGTTTCCAAGAAAACTGCAGGGACTTGACCATACTGTCACTGGGAGTGAAAGCTAACTCAAAGATGTTGAGTTAGCTTTCACACACAAACACACGCACACAAAGTAGGAGTAGCAGACAAAAGTAGAAAAATCACTTATTTCTCTTTTAAAATATCAGGACTGATAGGGGCCAATAATGATACATTCCTTGTGTCATCACATCATATAGGCTCAGCACATTCTGCTGCTGAAAAGTTGGAGATTGGAAGCTTGGAAGAAAAATCCCATAAAGCTCAATTTTATTCTTTCCTAATTTTTCTATTCAGTAGGGATACATAAGATAAAATCTACATTTCAAAAAATTAGTAATGTCACAGTGGGTTATGTTGTAAGGTCTCCTGTTTCGGCTTCTAATGACCAAAATCAGTGCTTGAGGAATAGCCTGGCAAAGAAATGGGTAAAAAGGCTCTTTATATACAATATTCTGATATTTTATACTTTTGATATACACGAACACAGAGTTTTAAAAATTTTTGACAATTTTATTATCAGAAATTTTCTGAGTTTCTGCATTGATAAAAAATGCAATGTACTGTATGTAAACTAAATTTTGTTCTAGACTACTTAAAAGAGCAAAAACCATAAGGATTATACCCATCACATAGTATCTTTTTTATTTAACTTTTATTTTCCCAATTATTTGGAAATATAAAATAATTATAGTTACAAATTTATATTTTAAAATTATAAAAACTGTGAGTTTTGTAATCTGGGTACAAAGAAAGTAATTTTGTAGTAAGACAAAAACATTTAGTTTCACAATGAATAATAGAACTGGGTGTGTTATGAATATATTTGATTTTCCTAAGCCTTTGTGTTTGTGTCTCTGCAAGCGCTACTTGGTGCTTTTATCACAATATATGATAAATAAATAAATGGGCTTGTCTCTCATACCTGATTATTTTGCTTTCACTTTCAGGAATTGGAATTTTCAAATTTATTTGCAGTTCTGCATTGCATCCACTCATTCTTTGCAGCTAAAGTGGCATGCTTGGACCCACTCTATGTTGGCAGTCAAGCCACAACTGCTCCTACTTCTGCTTCTGTTGCTTCTTCTTCTTCTTCTGCTACTACTACTGCCACATCATCTGGCAGCTGCAAATTAAAATATATGACTTGATAACTCCCAGTCCTGTACTTGTATCCTTCCACAAGTATGTAAGACTGCTGTATAAATATTTATCAGCTTATTCCTTGAAGAACAGCAAGCATTAGAACCGACTCAAGACATGTGGCACCTTTCTATGGAATATGGTCATATGGGATCATAAATTAAATCTCAATTTTACAAAGCAGCAGTACACAATGAAGTTGGAAAATCCCATTGTGGAACAATATCTTTTTACTATAATTTGATTGTGCTTTGACAGCATTCAAAGAAAAAGAAACAAAAATAACTGATACATCACCATGCTTAAGCATTTAATACAATTTTCAAATCTCAATAATAATAGAGCAGTATCCTTGTTTCCAAATGTTTTTATATGACAATTTACTCAGCTCTGTATTTGAAGTAACATTCTCTTGATAGACTATATATGAAAGAATGACAAGCAAAAGGCGTAGAGCGTGTAAGAACCATGAACTGACCATGAAAAGTGATAACTCCTTAAAAAAAGAAAAAGAAAGCACCTTAAATATCATTGCAATTTTGTGTCATTTGGTTATTTTTATTTTGCTTTCAAGCCATTATTGTAATGATCAACATATAGCCATATTAGGCCAACAGTTTTAAAATTAAATATAAATATATTGAAGCCATTCACAATTGAAACCTACAATATAAGCCAGTTAGACTTTGTGTTCACAGAGAGCAGAAAAGGGCTTATGGGGGGATAGGAGGAACTTAACATAATTGTGTGTTCCTCTTACACAGTTGTTGTATAAAAACAAAGTGTTTGAATGTTTGTAGCATTTGTCAGAATGCCCCAATATACTTTATTTTTGTCTGTATAAAATGTTGGATTACAAACAATGGAATGGGAAGTGTCATTTTCTGTTTTTTCCTGGATTTATAATGGTTAGACTTTTCTTCTTCTTTCTGGTTTCATTTTAAGTGTTTCCTATTGCCTCTTTTTAATGATCACAACTGGAAGAGCTCAGGGCTAACAGTTTGCAAATCCTGCTGTATGGGAACTCTTTTCCTACTATAGCAAATTATTGTGTCCCCTGTCATTCAATCTAAAAATATGAGCATTTACAACATCTACATTTTCTCAAACTTAACATTTTATTCTGAAGTAGAATATTGAAACTGAAGTATTAGAATGAAACAGTAGCTTAAATTTAAATTAAGAATAGTTAAAATTCTTAGATTTAAATCAGATTGCTTTGACCTGGCAACTCTTAATATACAAGGATAGCAGCTTCCAGATGCAGGTGTCCATTCTAAGTCACACTGACATGACATGCATCATTGTGCCAATGACATGGGTCATACTGATGCAAATTACATAATGCATGTATAACAACATCCTAAAACCTGTGCTGTCTCTTGCCTTCCTGTGTGCACACCTGCTTCCAACAGCATTCTGTAGAAAAATTCCAAAAGTTTCTATCTCAATACGTTTGGGTTCATTACTTTTGGAAAGGTTGCCTTAAATCCACAAAGTATTGTATTTCTAGATAAAGATTTGATTTATTGGTGAAATCTAGTATTCAGAATGGTTTTAATATGACTTAATTAGAAGATAATGTTACATTATGCCTCCTGTTATTACATTTTATAAAGAAATTTCTTATAATCTGCCAAATTTGGTTCTTAATTCCCAAACCCACTGAATTACAATAAAATCTTGTACAAAGTTTAATTTTTAAATGCAATTTTCATATTGTCTACCAAAAAGCAACTAAGAAATAAGTCCCTTATTCTCATAAGGAACTTATTTACACTTTTGTAGCTTAACTAACAATTATTAAAAAATCACCATACAATAAACAAGGTTTTTTTTATTCTCATAGTAGTTAAGAAAAGAATTGAGAAGTTCTAAAAAAAAATACCTAAAATGGAATTCTTATCATTCTAATCCTAAATATATAATAATCCCTTTCTAGATATGTTCTTTAATAAGTATCATCTTCAACTATATTTATAGACTGATTTTAATATACTCCTTATATGTAAAATATCAAGTGTTTGGAAAAACACATTTCTGAGTATGCCAATAAGAACCCTTTTTGCTCATAATGTAAGGACTGGGCAGATCCTTCAAAAGAGGTGTTTCATAATCCATGGCAGGAAAAGGCATGGCCAAGTGGCTCTTCATACATTCAGGGGTAGCTGGGAGAAGCTTAGGGAGCAGCCATGTCAATCTGAAAAAAGAGACATGAGTGCTTTAATGAGTGTGTGTGTGTATGTGTGGGTGCTAGAGAGAGACAGAGATAACCTCCTTCAACTCTCATATCTGAAAGTGCTTACAGTATTTCAACACATTTGCATAATCTGAATAAGAAGAGAGTTCTTCTCTGACAATAAAACGATCATCCTAAATGCATAAGAAGAGCCAGCCACTGTGATATAACCTTTTCTGTGTACTATGTGCACACACAAAAAATACCTAAAAGGAGTTATATGCATGCCTTTTAAATTATTTTATGATGAATGTTGAGGTGAAATTGTAAATTTTGAACTATTCTATGAGTCAATAACATGTTAGGATTCCAACAAACAATTATGATTTTCTTTTCATTGAATAAGCTTAGTTTTTTCACTGGGCATCATCATGCACAAATTTAGGGTGCATAAACAAGATTTAAATCAGTGTAACCAAATTTTATGTACAATTCTCTATTGCCATTAATCAAAAAATGCACAGAAAAAACTCAGTTCTCTCCAGAGCATTCTTAAGTTTTTTATTATTTTATTTTCCACTAAAGGTGGTTCATCTCCTACTTCTTTTGCCCCATCATGATTTCCTACAAAAAAATGGGATGTGATTTTCCACAAACTGTGTGCTGCCACCTGTACAAAGCCACAGTAATTATTTAGATTAATAGACATATTAGTATGCATGGACAAAAACAGTTTAAATGAGTTCACTTTACAAAATCAGCTACCTAGAAAATTGCCTCTCTGAATTTTGATCAAATGTAAAAACATAGCACAAATATATTATAATGTAAAATAATAGCCTATTTTTAAAAAGTTTTTTTCTATTATTAGTTACTTACATTCCAATTATTTCTAGATATCCTTAAATTTGGAAGGAAGAAATATATTTTAACTCCTAAAGTCACCAACATTTCATATTCTAGCTAGACAAGCATATCTTGGTTTGAAATTTATAGCAGTAAATTAGAAGAGATCTATATCCCAAGTTTCCCCATTTTCGAAGAAAAGATAACAATTTTATTTTGTGTTTCAGATTATATTTTTTATAATAGAGATAGCAAATGAAATTGGTACGCTAGAAGAAATATGTTGCTTGCACAATGGCGCTGATCTGCCTGCTTTTCAAAAATTGGGAAAATTATTTAGTAGTGAATCTAGTGTACAACATTTACACAATTTCCACATATCATGAAAGATACAGTACATTTTGTAAAGCCAAGAAGAAAGATTTCCAAGGTCAATCTCCTATTCTACTCCATGAAATATCATAAAAACAGGACAAAATGAAGAAAATACTTTAAAGTATAAAGTTTAAAGATTGAGTTATTGATATTACCTAAACAAAATAATATATATTATTATCAGGAAACTATATCATGGTTCTTGTATATGCTGTATAGTAGAATACAAATTCTGTGAAATCGGAATGTTATAACATTTTGCCAGGATGTTACTTAGCAATGTAACATGTGATATATCAAAATATTCTCCTTGTACATGTAGCATATTGACACAAAGAGAGATAGCCTATGATATCGGAAAACAAAGCCAAGATTCACTAGCATCTACCATTTGATGAAAACACAGTCATTTGTAGGAAGTTTATCATAGCATTTAGTGACATTATTCCATACTGTTTACAATTACAAATTCATGATAACATCTAATAGAATGACCCATTAGTCATTGGATTTGTCCATTTTGTGAATTATCTAAATCAAGGAATCAATATATAAATTTGACTCATATAAATTCACAACTGCTATCTTTGGGAGAAAACAAACTAAATATTTATAATTAGAACAAATAAATACATTGACTTTAATAGAAACAGTGAAAAGTCAAGTATATGTGTAAAGCATGATTACATATAAAACAGTTACATTTATTATTCAACTTGTAATTCATGTAACAATGAATATTCATTAATGGAAATTATCTTGATTGTGCCTTTAAAATGCCACTCTTTACATGCTGCACAATTATAATTGCAATATATTAATTTTTTATAGTTGTGACCAGTATACCTGGTCATATGTCCCAAACTGGCTGTTATGAAATTATGTTAAAAGTCATAAAACAACATGACATTGAAATAGATCTATTTGAATTACATATCCAAATAGAATTAAGAGATTAATTATGTAGTCCTACTTCATTTATTTAATTATTATATAATTTATTGACATGGAGAATGTTTGAAAAATGTAGCATTATCGTTTAAAATGAATATTTGAAGTCCATACATCTTAAAGTAATTGAGGTTGAGAAACATTGTTCTAAAGAACCTTTACAAGGTAGAGAAGAAGTATCTATGATATTGTTTCAGTGGTACCTCCAGTCCTCCGAGGTAGCACCTGGGTGAAAAAGCACGAGACAGAAAACTCATAGTAAATTTGAAGACCTTGGATCCCAGTAATAGAGTAATGGTAACCAAAAACGATAGTTTAAGGTTGCAATATGTGAGTTATTTTAAAAAGAGTATATTTAAATGAAATGTCACCTTTCTATTTTTAAAGCCACAACATAGAGCAAATATTGTTCATTTTAATATAAAAGTTTAAGATTAATTGTTTCATAGGCACTTTTAAACCATAACTTTTCTTGAAATTTTCAGAGCTTCAGATAATGAGGAGGATGCATAGGTTACATAATATAGGTAGCATTATTTAATGGACAATTTGGAATGGTGATATTAGGAGACCGAGTTTCAGACACTCCTTAAGCACAATGTCAGCTAGGGGTCCATGGCGAAGTTACTCTCTTTCAGCCCTAAGAAAGACACAATAGCAAATCTCCCCCCCAAAAAAATATCTTGACAAGAAAACTGCAGGAACTAATCTAGGAAAAATTGCCAGAAGTCAAAAACTAACTTGAAAACTGAAAACTCACACACATGCACACACACACACACATACACACACACACACAGAGAGAGGGAGTTTAAAATAGCTCAGAGTACCCCGATGTAAAAGAAATTGGTATTTAAGATGCTAAACTTCCTAACTGAAAAAGATGAAGACAGCAAGGGAAGGAACGGGATTAATATTTAACAAAGTCATCAAAGTATATAGTCATGAAGGAGCATTCACCTATTTTTCTTTAAAGCTATTTTTTTTCTCTATAAGCCATTTTAAAAGAGAAGACACGGTATATTACACATTCTAGAGAACTGTAGAAGACTCTGGCACTTCCAGAGCAAATGCTCTGACTATAGTGACTCCAGAATCCCAGTTTCTAATATGACAACTAATCTTCTACTCTATTGAAACCTATAGTACATTAGAGCACATTATCTTTCATAAGCCTGCATACAACCAGGTACAAACCATGAAGGCTCCTTCACTTTAGACGATAAAACTAATGACATAAAGAAGCAAGCAGTCGGATGCCACTGTCGGTGGTGCTTACAATAAGCTTGTAATACACTCTTCAGGTGAATAAAATATAAAATGTTCTTAACATTTCATATAACAGTGGATTTGGTAATGTTTTTCAATAATATATCTATTCTGCTGCCACTCTCAACAAATTGTATATTATTTTCTCTACTACTATTATACAATAATCCGTAGGCTATCCTGTGTTATTGAAGATAGGAGCAAAGGGCACAAGGAAACATTTAAAAAGAAATATTGATGGCAGATAATGTTATAGCACGTGGCTGGTCATTTGAATTGAAATAATAGGATCTTCGTTTAGAGTCTGCAGACATTTAAAGTTGACAATTATGTTAATCTGATTTTCATGAAAATAATTTGCCATGTTTTAATAATATCAATCACCCTTAGAAAATGAATCCCTATGGAAATGACTGAAAATTTCGTGAAATCTATAATTTTTATGTTACAAAAGAGAAAATTCAAGCAAATCAAATGAATTTGATTTGCTTGAATTCAGATATTGGCCTCCAGTTCAGAGATCGATTATTCCTGTTGACAAAGTGCTCTATGAATCAGACTGCACACAAAGTCATAGTGATTGCAGTCAGATCAGTGCAAGCACGAAACCCCTAGTATATATCTGCACTTAATGAAAAAATGTGTAATGTGTTTGTATGTATGCTTTCTTCCTTTTGATACAAACAGAGCCACTGAACAATCAGTGACAGAGCAGCAAATTAAAGTATTGAAAAGGTTTACTTACAAAATTTAATTGGTCACAGGATTATAGCCAAAGTATGTCTTTAAATAATACGACCGAGAAATGAACAAAATTATCATATAGTTATTATTAATCTATGAGAAGCTTCCTTGATTTAAAGTGTTATCCCATTCAAATATTCTAAAGTTATGAGTTTTAATCATTCTTATAATATTAAATTCTCAGACATTACTGAACAACACAGTTACATTTATTTCTATATTTAAATGTATTTTTCTCACACTTCATGATATAATTATGTCTAAGTAATATGTATATATATAGGGTTGGAAAATGACTATTTTTTAAGGAGATACAATTTCTTGGCAAAGAATATTAAAATAACGTCAGCTATGTTTCCCCTTATATAAAAAATGATCTGATTTAGGTTTATTCTCATTGCTTTGTATGTTGTAATATCTCATAAATTTTAAATACTGACTGGGGAAAATGGCAGAGCAAATGTAAGATAAAGTATTATATATTTTATAAATACTGAAGTTTAAAAGACCTCATGAAACATTCTAAATATTTATTTTGTTTTTAGTTACATTTGTGGCTATTTGTAATGTTTCGTGACTCATAAGTCATCTAGTTGTTTAAGCTTCTCACTGTACCTCTAATAAAACCTTTCCTCTGTTTCATTTTGTTTCCTTGATTTGTAATCAACCGGAATCAAAACAAAAATAAAATACTTTTTTAAACTATTTCTGAAGTATCTGCTTATATAATATATTTACTGTATATGCCTTCTCTGTACATTCAAAGTTTTGTGCTCAGGGCCAGCTCTAGGCTAAGACTAGGGCATAAGGAACCAAATTTTAGGGAGCACCAAAATTGAAAAGACCTCCAAAAACTCAATAAAAAGTAAAAAGCTGTAATCATGTATTCTAACCAGTGTGCCCACTGAAGAGTTAAATTTAGTTTCACAGTATCAACAGGGAGGGAATGTCTGAGGGGGGAAATGTGCATAAAGTCAAAAGTGTAAAGCTTAAAAACTCAAAGAAAAAAAAAAGAAACAAGAGGCAACTATCTTTTTAAATGCCTAAAAAATTGGAAGATGAGTAAAACCAGAGAGCACCAGAATATGACTGTCTCAGGTGTCAAAATGTCTAGAGCTGGCCCTGTTTGTGTTGTTATGTAATATGTCAACTTTGTGTGTACTATAGTAGATCTGATCACATCTTTTAAAGGAGCTGTTTTGTATCATTTGAAAAAAAACCACTCTTTCAACCATTAGAACTTTTTGCATCACTGCAGACTTACTGAGCACTGCACTTTAAAATCAGCAAATTTTAAATATGAAGGACTGATTCTGGCAATTGGCTTTGGAATAACATACACTAGTCCTCAAGATATGACAGGTCACTCAATGAATGTTCAAAGTTATAACAGATGCCTCAAAATTACATGCCACCCTGTTTCAAAGTTACAATGGCAGTGCCCTGCAGTCATTACAACTAAAACAGGGACACTGCAGCAACCCTGCCTCTCTCCCCTCTCATCCCACCACACAGAACCCTGAAGTGCTTGGGCCTGCTCCCCACAGTCCCATCACCTATCCACCTTTGAAGTTCTCCACACCTCATTTTGAAAGGAGGGCCCCACTTGTGGATAACCTCCAAGCAAATTGCTTCCTTCCTGCCTTAACGAGCTTCTACAGCACTGCAGAACCTTCTGAATGTTGCAGAAAGCTTCTACAGCACTGCATGGACCTCATTAAAGCCCCAAAATGTAGCACTTAGTCCTCTGAATGGGACAAAATGGCAGCTACTTCCAGAATTATACCATGCAGCTGAGCAATAATTCCAGTCCTTGGAAAGCCTTAAAAATCTTCAAAAGGCAAGTGAGGAGTAGGATGTTTGGCCTGGTGGGGTGGAAATCGGGCCTAAAGCTTGGAGGGATCTGGTAGGAGTGGGAAAAGGCATATGTGGTTCCAAGGAATGGGAAGGGGAACATAGGCTGTCTTGCAGGGATGGGGGAGGTCTTGGGAGGGCCAGAGCACAAGGCCTCCAAGGGCCTCCCTCAGCCCTGAGGCACTGATTAACACTTGGTATTTGTTTAATAATTTATTGGGAGAGCAAGGATGTGGGGGAGCCTTGCTTCACCTAACGATTGTCATGACATGCAACTGTAATTGACTGGCTCTATTACAGTCCTATCATGAACATTATACCAGCAAAATAAAAACCTTGTATCAATTTTTTGAGTGTAATATTCACAGTCAGTGTGATATTTACCAAAAGTTAACCAGTCTTCAATTTCACCTCCTTGCCATCTGTTGCTAAAGCGCTTGGCAAACGGTGAGATGTTTCAACCAAAAACCATGCAGGTCCCCAGCGCTCACTACTTCTTGATCTTCTTTTGCCCTTTTCTCCATTGTTTCTGCTGTTATTATTTTTTTTTAAGTTCAGAGACTTTTTTTTTATATTCCCACCCATCTCCTTTATTCATGCTGCATTGTTTGCTTTGACTTGTCCCATAGCTGCCCCCAGAACTGCACTGTTTTTATTTTCTCCGGTATTGATTGGTTCATTGCAATCTCTCCATTCATGGCGTGATATAAACATTTCTGATTCAGCTGAAATTGGAGATTCTGACTATAATGTGCAATTTAAACGTATCGGCTGATTATCTTGGCTTATTTGTTCCTTTATTGTTTCCAATATTTCATTGGTCTTCCTTGTTTCTAGCTGATGCTTCTTGATTAGATATTTTTGGTCGTTTTCTTTTTGAGCTTGTTTGATTTCATCTGTTGTAGCTTTCTTGTATCTGAGCTTAGCGTGCTAATCTTATTTTCCAATCTTATGTTCCACTTTGCTTGGCTTTTTTTTCTTGTTTGTTGATTTTTTTCATCCAGTGTATTCAGCTACAACTTCAGCCATGCTGTACATTAGCTGCTGTTGTTTTTTCTTGCAGTGAACTGGTGGTTGTATTTGATATTAGGATACTGGCGTCATTTAATACTTATGCTTGCTTTTTTTGCAACAAGCTTCAATTCAGACAACCTTATTCTGTTGTGTTTGTGTTGTTCTTGATCAGTGTTTCTCAACCT
>JANHZT010008663.1:18564-30859 GCA_032468215.1 Stegonotus admiraltiensis | reverse complement strand
CTTTCGTACTAACCTGAAGACTTGGCTATTCCACCAAACTCCCTGACCATTTTTAGGGGTTTTAATTTTGGATTTTAGTTTGGAAGGGGTCTAAGTTTTGTTATATGTATACCATTTTATATGATGTGAGCTGCCCCGAGTCCTTCGGGAGAAGGGCGGCATAGAAATTCTAAAATCAATCAATCAATCAATCAATCAATCAATCTGTTACCTACCTTTACATTGTCACTTTCAAGCCAAGATGTTATAGACATCCTGATCCTGTGTCTGGACCTATTAAGATTTGAACAGAAAGAACAAGCTCAGAGTAAACCCTAGGAAGATGCAGTTACTGTGCATCTTACTATACAGATCAGCAATGTCTGTTGACAATGGTTCTTGGTATGCAAATCTTGATGGGTTGAGCTTCTCAGAAAGAGCTGTCCTTCCTCCTGAACCCTTGCATTGTGAACATAGTAGAAGAGACCTAGATCTCCAAGAAGGCTGCTTAGCCTTTGAAATTGAACCCCATACTTCCCTTTCCTCAGTACAAAGTAATAACAAATCTATCATGATGAGTTCTTATTGAACTCATTTTTAGCGGGCCAAAGTTCTACATTACTCAGGAGATGGATGGGATGCATAAAGAGTTAATAATTTTAAAACTTTGTCCTGCAGGGATCTAACTGTAATCATTGCTTCTTTTTATGAGAAATGCACTCGATAGTATGATTCTAATAAAGGCTTTTGCTGTATCAAATATCAGCAATGAAGCAGAGCCTCTGTTGATTAAAAAAAATCTATCATCCTTTTTGAAAATCTATCGACTTAATACACTTGATCTTAGCCAAAATGCCAAGAAACTATACTTAATAAAATTATTATAATTTAAAAAAAAGACAAATAAAAGAAAAACAAGAAAAAAAGATAACAAAACAAGGAGGAAAAGAGAAAGCAGCAGATAATTTCTACAGTTTATCATCTTTTTGTTTTAGCCAAGGTTATCTATGTAAAAATAAATGCTAGCAATTGAAAATAATCAGTTGGACACTTGAATTTTAATGTACTGTAGGCTCAATAGTGGACAGTGAAAGTTTTCTGTCTTTCAGTAAGATTTTTATAAGCCAAAAGTAGTATCGGTGAGAAGCCATCTTGGGAGTCTTTCCAATGTTCTGAGATCAAAAATGCATGGAAAATGAAAATTGATCATTCTTGTCAAAATCCAGGTTTCTTTGTGTACCAAAAATCCCTTTAGGTTGTTGGATTTTTTTAAAAATGTGACTTGGGGAGAATGAGAGTCTTACTCTTTCTCCATTAAATGACTCCAGTAGATCAGGCTTTCTTTACTAAGAAATAGTATGTATCAGCTGAACGAAATGGAGAGAATTTTCAGCATGTACTCTGTAAGCTTTTGTCATGATAAGTACTTCACTTATTAGCATTTTATTAAGCTGATGCTTCTCCTTTTGTTTTGGAAATCCTACTGCACATTAATGAACCACTAAAGTATTAAGTACCTCACTTTATGCTGAAAGCTCTTATTAGATTTTATTAAATTAGTAATACATGCATCGAGCTTCCTGTGCTTCTTCCATTGAGATAATCTGTTCTCAGTCTCATTCAATCTGGGGCAATTTTTATAACACTGATCTGTATAAATCACATCTTTTTCGATATCAGTGTCTATCACCTTAAAGATGGAAGATGTATGAGAACTTTCTTGAATGCCATCCAAGCAATTAAGAGCTAATCTATTGTGAAGCCAGCCTCCTTTTACAGCACTTCAGACTACTAGCTGTATGTCAAGAAGACATTCTTAATCAACATTTTCTCTCAAGCATAATCTTGAGTGTGTTGCAAAAGGAAAAATCTCCTCAGACTCTCTCCTCTGCTACTTTAGAGAGGAAAGGTAGAAGTTGTGTACCAAGGCTAGGTAAAAGGAGATAAGTTGCATTGCTCTCCCAAGTGTTGTATTTACTACTACATTCACAAGAACCTGGAAGATCAGGGAAGCAAGCAGGAATAGGGTTTTAAGGAGTAGGTAATAACTTTAGCTAAAATATTTTCTAGGATTACTTTTTTTTAAAAAAAATGTGTGTTGTTATTTAAACTTTATCACCTCTATTATTTAGTGTCTCTACACAATCTCAGTTATAGTGCATTTTTATGCAGCCCAGAACTTCTTTACCTCAAAGTTAACTTCTAAATGGGAACAAACCAGCATCATATTTTGAATAAATAAGAAATTTATACTTTTTGTTCAAGTTTATTTTAAGATGCTATCTATAAGTTCAATAGTTCAGAATTTTTATTTTCTCTATCAGTCGCTGTTTTGTACATTCCTTAAAGTTTAAAAAGGAATTTTCTATATTCTCTCTTAAAAAATAATGTTTGATTTTATTTATCTCTTGTGATAAAAGCGTTCAACTCATGTGATCTATCTTCCCATGAAAGAATAGAGGCTGATCTCTCTATTCAATTCCTCACTTTACTTGGCCATAAATAATACTATACAATTTAGTTCTGTCTTGATCATTTCTCCCTTTTTACTTGCCAGTAGGGCACATCCATTACAGAAGATTTATTTCTTTCACATGACAGAACCATGTGAAACCATAACTGCTAGAAGTTATGTGGTTGCACTGAAAACTACCAAGCAGCTAGGATATAGAACTAGAGCAGAGGTGGGTTGCTCCTGGTTCAGTCCAGTTCTATAGAACCAGTAGTAAAACTGGTGGGAGGCTCCATCCACCCACCACAGTGTCATCATGGGTGATCTGCGCATGCGCATGCACGCACAGTCCCGTTGTGAACCGGTAGTAAAGGTAAGTAGAACCAACCCCTGAACTAGAGTGTGCAAACCAATGTTCTGGGAAAATTGCTTTGAGACTTTCAAGCTTTCATCTTATAACTCAGGTCTGCCACAATACAGACCTTCTCCGATAACAAAGTAGCTCTTTTGATAATGACTTGTTCAATTGGTAGTATAGGAACTGATCAGGTTAGTGAAACTGCAGAAACTGCACCATCCTGATCAGTGAGTGGCGTTTTCATGATGTGTCATAATTTGTGCCACACATGTGCCACACATATGTCCACATTTGGATCCCTTGTATCTCAGTAGATGCCCATGAGGACAGGGAAGTTAGAATTAAAAAGCCTAAACAGAAATTATGAATGCCAGTTGCCTTCTTCTGACAAATTTAAGTTATATATTTTAAGCCTTCCAAAAAGCAAACAAATGTCAGAGCAATAGTGAAAAATCATGTTACTAATCTGTAAATGTACTTAAGTGCAAGCCAGAAATATCACCAGGCAGCCCAAAAAAAAAATAAAAAGTTACTGAAGAGCACAAGTTGAACCAAATGTTGAAGCCACTATCACAAAGCTTGTATCCTTTAGTAGATGAGCCTTTCCACTCCTCTCCTCAATTTAAATATACTTTCACAATAATCAGGTTCATTATTTTCAAGAAAGTTGTATTATAAAAGCTTCTATTTTCTTCCACTGGTTTACTTTTTAATTAATAGGGAATGAGGTTATTTGCCTGTTACTCATTATTAACTTTAAAAAATGCCACTGAAGTTTAATAAACTCAATTTTTAAAGATACTTTTTATAGGAACTTTATTATATAATTAGATAACACATACATACATAGAGAACAATGTTTCGCAATTGTAGTGGCATCTAATTGTACATGAAAAATATTTAAAAAATTAATATGCGCCAGATGAAAACAATTTTGGAAACTGAAGAATTCCCAAATTAGAAACCTGTTCTAATTTCATTTGATATAACATCTCATTTCCATGGAATTAAAAAGATAAGACGGAAAGCCTTAGTAGTATATGAAGCAAAATAGCAATATCTACTGTAAAATGACTAAATAAAAATCAAATGCCAAGACAATTATAATGCATATAAGACAAATGTTATGAGTAATATAGAATATACTATTAATTAAATAAGAACAAAACAGAATAATAGAGAAGAAAGGGAGTTTGGAAATTTTCTAGTCCACCCACAACCCTATGCTCAGGCAGGAAACCCTATACTATTTCAGAGAAATGGTTGTCCAATCTCTTAAAAACTTCCAATGTTGGAGCCTTCACAACTTCTAATAGCAAATTATTCCACTGATTAATTGTTCTAACTGTCAGGAAATTCTTCCTTAGTTCTAGGTTGCTTTTCTCCTTGATTAGTTTCCATCCATTGCATCTTGTCCTGCCTTCAGTTGCTTTGGAGAATAGATTGACCCCACTTCTTTGTGGCAACACTTCAGATATTGGAACACTGCTATCATGTCATCCCTAGTCCTTTTTTTCATAAGACTAGACATACCCAATTTCAGCAACCATTCTTTATATCTTTTAGCCTCCAGTTCCTAATCATCTTTGTTGTTCTTCTCTGCACTCTTTCTCAAGCATCATCTTTTTTAACATCATGGCAACCAAAACTGGATGCAGTATTCCAAGTGTGGTCTTATCAAGGCATTAAAAAGTGGCATTAACACTTCACATGATACTTTACTAAATACTAATAGTATTCTATTCTGCATGTAGAATACCTCAAGGCTGAGTTTTAGTGAAAATCGGGGGGTGAGGAGAACTAAATACTAAATTTTACTATTTCCTATAATCTACTACAACCCCATTCTAAGTTGCTTTTTTTAAAAAAAAGGTGACATCATTAATTAGGAAGCATTTGTATCAATTATAATCATCTTCAAAACTGAAATCAAATTTGATGCTGATCTTGCTCTCTCAACACCCACTTTTTAAAGCATGGGTTCTGCCACATGACTTGCAAATAGCCATACAATCATACAATCTGCACAAGAATGTCTAAACACAATTTTGGGGAACTACTATTTCCCTAATATCTATTAGAAAATTATTTTTTAAATTTGTAAACATCTGTAAAAAAATTTGCAATGCTTATGAGGCAGGGTAGAAATACTTTTATTTAGTCTTGCTTTTTTCTCCTCAATTTCCTGGCATTCAACTCTCTAGCCAAACATTATATGATAAGAAATGCCTAAGCTTTCCTTGGGAGCAATAGAGAAATAACGTATGTGCAATTCAGTTTCATTAAACTAAAAAAAGATCCCAGAGTTTACTGGTATTACATAACTTTACATTAATATTGATACAAACATAGAACTACATGAGTAAACTAATGCAGATTCTACACAGAATTAAGAGTGAATTCTTAAAAATGCTACCGATACCTCATTACCATTACGTGCTCCTTTGCACATTACTGTTAATATGAAAACACCCTTCCTAACTTTCCTGGGCAATATTCTGTAAAAGGAGGTAAAAAGATTCATTAGATGTTAAATGCCACAGCTAAAGATTTTTGTTTTATATTTTATCATTACTGAACAGAGATAATTTTATGTACCCCCCTACTTTGCATAATAGTTGCATAATTTTTGTATAATTCATGACTTCATTTTCATACATTAGAGGAAAAGAAGTCACACTGTTGACTTCTTGAAAGTTGAAGGTGTCAACTTTCCCCAGCTTTGTTCATGTAAATAAATAAAAATGTTAAACAGATAAAAATGAAGAACCTCATATTTCCACGAAGAGCATCGAGCATCACAATTCAGAGATTTTGGAAATATACATTCTATTGAGTCTACATTTTCTGGCAGGTCCTTTCTTGGCTTTTTTTTTTCTTTTTGCAAGCAGGGAATGACACCAACGAAATGAGTTTTTCATACGTTTAAAATCTATTTTCATTTGGTGGTGTCACTTCGATGAGGGTAAACAATGTTTGCCAGCAAGCTCCAGTGTTACAATATCTGCTGTATTTAAAAATATGATGCCAACATGAGAGTTCAAACATTGGCCAGGGTTGCTATTGAATTACAGAACCATATAGGTAGTCATTACTTAGCTACCATCCAAATTTACGATGGACCTCCCCAGAGCTACTTCCAACTCATTTTCAAAGTTCCGACAGCAGCAACCTCCCTTGTGATTGCATTTTAGCAATCAGTTTGCATTTATGATCATTTGCAATGTCGTGCAGTCACATGACTCTGAAGTTTGATTTTTTTTGTCAATTTCAGTGTTTCAGGCAAAAACTCCCATTGGGGAAAGTGTGTTCACTTAACAACCATGGTGTTTGCTTAATGACTTCCACAAAAAAAGTTGTAAAATCAAGCATGGTCATGTGGTGGGTGACCTGCTGAATGATCACCATGAAGTAAAACTGTAATTCTGGACTCAGTTATGGCTGTAAGTCAAGAACTACCTGTATAGAAACACAAAAATAAATAGTGACCTTGCACAGGTGAGATGTTATTACTACTGTGTCTTTTCCTGTACAATTTATAGGAACGAGTATGCTATTCTTCAAGGCCCAATGTTCTGGGGTTTATCAGTATAAATAGGAAATTTGTAGAACTGACAGAGCCATGGCAAAAAAATACTTCACAGTGCTTTCCATTTTAATTTATGTTTGGGCAGAAAGTGTCCTTTGAAATTTGTGGGGGAAAAATGAAATAAGGCAGTAATTAGTTATTTTGCTAACTAATTTACACTTATTTTACTGTTGCAACAGTGTACCTTTGCACATTATTAATATCTGACGTCTGTGTGTGCTGTCCACATAAAAACTTGTTTAATTGTATTTATCCTTTGCAGATACATTGAAGTTTGAAAAGCAGGCATGAAAGAAGCCGGGGCTGCTTTGTCAAATTGTGGGAAGATTTCCAAGTTCATTAGACTCATTGGCCAGAAACCTAGCACAGTGACAGTAATCCTGACACATCTGGAAAGTAGCAGGTTGGAAAGGAAATTGTTCTAATGTTAGATTAAAATCTGCATACAGATTTCAGCTGCTGAGAACATTTGTTCTATATTTAAAAAGACTAAATACTAGGCATTTAAATAAGTCATGTTGGCTCAAAAGCTATTTAATAATTATTAAATTTAACTGTTGAATAAAGACATATTCTCTAGTTATTTTTTTATTTATTTACTAAGATAATATTTGGAAGATGAATGTTGCCATCACTCTTAAATTCCTAGCCATAACTCACTAATCATGGATAAAATAGCAACAATTGACAACTATACTATGTAATAAGACACATTAGGCATACAATTATTAACTAAAAAAAAATAGCACATGGGTTAGGGTAGGGAGGGAAATAATATCCTGTTATCCCAAGGTGTTTTTTCAAGAGGCAGCTGAAATCACGCCAGCAGCCCGAATAGCTGGCACTCGAGTCGGACAGCAAAGAGGCTGAAGAGGATGTGGTGCCAGAGGTAGGGCCTTCAGAACCTCCAGAGGCTCCTTCAAGTGAAGAGAGTGAAATGGACAAGCCTCTTCTCAATGCTTGAGCACGCAGGGCTGCCAAAAGGCAGGAGTGGCTGCTCAGGAAGAGGTCTCCTCATAAGTAAGGCTTGGGGTTAATTGGCCACTCCCTTAGCCTATTTAAATTCGCACACGGATAGCAAACGTGCTGGAAACGTCATCTTGGTCCTATGCAGAGCATTTTGAGAGTGAGTTTTTTGTTACAACTTGGTTTCTGGGCTGATTGCCAAACCTTGTCAGACTTTGTTTAATTTCTGTAATTCATAGCAGGCTGATAAGGACATTTGTGGTTAAAGCCTGCATTTTGAAAGGGGTCTGTTTGTATTAAACAGAGTTTTTGGAGCTGTGTGTGTGTGCTACACTTCTTGGGACCCGTAGCTGGGGCAGAACAGCCTGGCATAAAAGCCAATCAGAGCTAGATACAAATGATGGACTTTCACAAAGCGTTTATTGAAGCACTTCAGCAAAAGGGTCCCAGCTGCTAAAGGAGCTGAGACCCTGAACAGCAAGCATGATCTTTTATACAATTGATTTCCAGAAATAGGAAAGTAAAGTCTCACAAAGCTATTCCTTTTTTGGAATTATATCTTGCTTTTAGTCTACATATCTATGGAGTTGTGCCCTGCTTGAGCATATACCTTGCTTAGGCTCTACATATCCTTCTTTCCTACTTGCAGTTTCTGCTGCTTATCTTCTTGTTGCCAAATTTTTGTATCTAATTTCGAGTATATGTTATTACATTTCCTCCATTTCAAACTGACCCACTATAGAGTTACATTCTTCTAATTTTTACTATTTCCTAGGATGGTGGTATACTCAGTGGTGAAATCTAAAATTTGTTACTACCGGCTCTGTGGGCGTGGCTTGGTTGTGGGGTAATGTGACTGGGTGGGCATGGCCATTTTTGGTTTTTTTTTACTTTTAAAACCATTTTTTCTATAACCTCTTCGGCAAAGAGGTTGTAAAAAATGCTTTCAAAAGGCTCCGATGATCAGGCAACTCAGCTTGGATTGTCAGAGGCATTTAAAAGAAAAAAAAGGGTTTTTTTCTTTTAAAAGCCTTTGAAGATCCCAGCCGAGCTGCACGATCATCGGAGGCTTTTTTTTTTTTTACTTTTAAAAGCATTTTTTCGGCCGAAGAGGTTGTAAAAAAAATGCTTTTAAAAGTAAAAATAAAGCCTCTGATGATTGTGCGGTTCAGCTGGGCATGGGGGGCGGGCAGGGATTTTTGCTATCGGTTCTCCAAACCACCCGCCTCCATCGCTACCAGATCGGGCGATCCGGTCTGAACCGAGAGCATTTCACCCCTGGGTATACTGCTTCTTAATGGGTGACCCATCAGAGCACTAATCTTACTTATACATTAAATATTGTATAAGTAACATGCAGACAGATACATCAAGTTTTATGGTTCGTCAATTTTCCGCAGAATGAAATTGCTCCATAGTCAATCAGTCCAGAAAAGAAACCTTGACACTCCCACTACTTACCAATTTGTTTAAATGTCTTCTTAACATCTAGCTTTACATAGGAAAACAATTTGAAGTATTACCTTAGGATCATTAACTTCACACCTAAATTCTTGCACTCTGAAACAGGAGGAATGCTTTCCTAGGGTTGCTGAACTGAAGGAGTAATTTGGCACATCTGCCACTTTGTAAATTATACTCACAGAATGTAAAATATCATATTTTATGATACCAGGGTTAAGCAACAGCATTAAGCAGTGTTAAAGTTAAAATCTTCCTTGAAGTCAGCTTTCGCTTTGGTGACTATATGGACATGTCATTATTTTAATGACTAATATAAACTATTTTTTCAATACCTTTCTCCATCATTGCTCCCCCCACTTGCTTCTCGGATTTCCTGGTTGTTTTCATTCCAAGTGTTAATCAGGCCTTACCTTGCTTAACTCTGTTTTTATCCAAGGTTGTCCTCTATATGCTTTTTATATTTTGTTATATTTTATATTCCAAATGTTCAACATTTATCTTTATTTTTAATAAGTAAAATGATTGTAATGATTATAACTTACAATTGTAATTGTCAATGACTAATTTAGTTCTATTTTACAGTACTGGTGAAATCTTCTCTGGATAAGTCATTTCAATATATCTAGTTTAGTCCTATTATATCTGATATGCAAACATAAAGATGGCCACTAGACAAGATTAATGGGTTTTCAGTTACTGCAATTTAGATTCACGGTTGTCTAGATTTTTGGATTTTTTTAAAAAAAATAGTGATGTAATTGGTATATACAAGGACTGAAAAAGTTTAGTATATTAGGCTCAACTCCAGAATTTTTATGAGGTTGCATTTTCATTTAAGAAAATATAGTCTTGAAAACATTTAATTCAGAATCTCATTTGCATTTGGGAAGCAAAATACCCTTACTAAGAAAAAAATAATATTATAAAAATAAAACAATAAAAATCAGTGTTACAATACTTTGGTTGCTTTATATTAAGAAAATGTTACTGTTTTTGCAAATAAATGAAAATTACTCCCAGATGAAATTAAAGTGCAGGCCAAATTTTCATTGAAATCTGAGAAAATCTTACATGCTAAAAGGAATGGACATTTGTATGAAAATGAAACAAAGTAAGTGTATACTATGTTCCAAAGATTCAGTACGTCACAATATGTTCTAAGAGAGGGTGGTCAAACTCAAGGCCTGCGGGACAGATCTGGCCCATGGGCGCTTAGATCTAACTCACAGGGCTACCCTGGAAACAGCGAAGGACCAGCCCATGATGCCTCTGCCAGCGAAAATGTAGACTGTTTTCACTGGTAGTGAGTTGCAGGGCCACCACAGCCCCGCCCCCATGAGTGATGTCGAGCTGGCCATGCCCACCCTGGCTACTCCCACCCCAACCCCCTGAGGTCAAACTCAACCCTGATGTGGCCCTCAATGAAATTGAGTTTGACACTCCTGTTTTAAGACATTCCAAAAATAATTCCCATGGATTATTTTATAGGTTTCTATAATTAAAGGGATATCCAGCAGGGAAAAGGAGGTCCTAATTCTGCTATATAGGGCTTTAGTTATACCCCATTTGGAAGACTGTGTCCACTGGAAACAGTCACTTAAAAAAAGACAGTGATAAGATTGAGTGAGTGCAGAAGCACTCAAAAAAAATGGTGCAAGGTCTAATGGACAAAACATATCAGGAGAGACTGGAGGAATTGAATATGTACAGTCTGGAGAACATGTGGGAAAGAGGGGGGACATGATTGAAAACTCTAAATATATTAAGGTTCTAGAAGTCAATATTTTCAACATTAAGCAAAACTCAAGAACACAGGCATAACCTCAAACTGACGGGAGAGAAGCTTGGAACCAACGTCCAGCAGAGGTAATGGATCAATAATCAGTAACTGAATTTAAACATGCTTGGGATAAACACATGTCTACCATCTGACAAGGGGGCACAATAGCTCAGCGATTAAAGATGCTGAGCTTGTCATTTGATAACCTGGGTTTGAGACCCAATGGGGTAAGCTCCTGTTAGTTATCCCAGCTCCTGCCCACCTAAAAGTTCAAAAGCATGAAAATGTGAGTAGATAAATAAGTACCACTTCGGTGGGAATAACAGCATTCCATACACCTTGGCATATGGTCATGCTGGCCACATGACCATAGAAAATGTCTTTGGACAATTCTGGCTTCCTTGGAAATGGAGATGAGGACTGTCCCCAAAGTCAGATTCAACTAGAAAAGGAAAACCTTAACCTTTACTACCACCATTTGACTAAAATTTAAAATAAATATAGAATATAAAAATAATGTAATAAATAATAAGAAAACAATGTCTTTTTCTGCCATCAGTTTTCTAGATTTCTGTGTTTCTATTTATTGCCTAACCTGTTGCATGGATATCGGAATTATATTTTGGTAATCTTGGCATAGAGTTTAAAAATGGACACCTGTTTAACTATTTAACTATTCTAATTAAATCCCAGAACAAGGTTGGAAATACTGATTATGGAGTCATTTCTCACATTCCTCTGGACTGAATTAGCTATGCCAGAACTTCAACCTTTTGGGTTGGCAGCACATCATGGATGTTTTCAAAATGTACAGTAATGGTCACTGTAAAGGAGAGTAGAAATTGCTCCTTATTGTCCTTAATGAATTCTCGTTTTAAATCCTGTCCCAACTTAGTTTTATCTATTTTATA
The DNA here is from genome assembly GCA_032468215.1 of Stegonotus admiraltiensis. Lineage (NCBI taxonomy): Eukaryota > Metazoa > Chordata > Lepidosauria > Squamata > Colubridae > Stegonotus > Stegonotus admiraltiensis. The sequence continues at coordinate 19,360 of JANHZT010008663.1, read as the reverse complement.
GACAAATGGAAACAATTAATTTACTAAACTAAGGCTTTTAGTTGTTGTTGGTTTTTCTGTTGATCATAACTCCTATAGCTTTTATCCATTTGTGCTTAACTGCTCAGTTTCTCATTTTACATAAGCTGCTTCCTGCACCATATTTTATAAACTGATGCAGACAAGGTTGATATATGGAACAAACTATATTGAACTGAACTCTGAAATACCTGACCTTAGTTTATTTTTGAAAATTAACTGGATTTCAATATGTTTTATTTGTAGTTATTGCTGTCTAGAATACTAATAGGAGAGAAATTGAGAATGTTTCATTTGGTAAAAATTACGCTAATCAAAGTTGTAAAACTAACATTAGCATCAAATATAAATATTTTATATTTCTTAAGGTAATACCGTGTTTCCCCGAAAATACAATGTGTCCTGAAAATAAGGCCAAGCTTGATTTTTTGGGTGGGAATAAATATACCCTCTCTCCCAAAATAAGCCCCAGTGAAGGGGTGGGCGTGTCCAGCACAGGAGGAGCCTTTCCCTTCCCTGGTCACCTCCTGAAGGTTCAGCCCCATAATTGCTGCTCGCTGATCAGCTGAGCCAGCGAGGGCTGTGCAAATCAGCCCACATGTCCAGAGCACCTCCCCAGCTGCTGGCCTTCCCCTTCTCCTGCCGATCTTTCTTTACTTGGGATAGCAGCACAGACACACATCCCCAAAATGCTCCATCTGAAGCCTTCAGCCTTGCAATTCTGGCAGGGTTGTCTGTGCTGTCATCCCAAAGAAAGAATGGGGTGTGTGTGTCTGAG
>JANHZT010008661.1:31951-42137 GCA_032468215.1 Stegonotus admiraltiensis | reverse complement strand
AGGAAGGAAGGAAGGAAAGGAAGGAAGGTAGGTAGGTAGGTAGGTAGGAAGGAAGGGGAGGAAGGAAGGGAACGGAAGGGAAGGGAAGGAAGGGAGGGAGGGAGGGAGGGGAGGAAGGAAGGAAGGATACAAGGTGGACTTTTAATTTATCCAAATGCCAGAGACTATTTAACTTAGTCACATTCCAGAAGCACCTGGCAGAGTGGGTGTATAGTACCAATAGGCGGCCTAGATAAATTATCAGCCAACAAGGTCATGGCAAATTATCAAATCAGTGCCCCTAAATGGCAAATTACCCAACCAGTGCCCCCAAGGATAGACCTTCAGTAGCTACTTTAGGTGACAACCCAGACAACCACTTTTAAGAGTGAGCTGCTACTATCTGGACCAAGAGACTGAGGACTAGTGGGAGTATCTATGTGTCCTGCTGCAATCAAAGCCGTTGCTTTAGGCTTCTAAGTGCTGACGCTACGGAGTCTTCAGATCAGTGGAACTCAATGGAACGTATTTCCATGGGTGGAAGCTAGAGGCATATTCCACCTGTACACGAAAACTTGGCATCTTTTGTAGCTTAGCAGCCTCCCGAGAGCAGGATGATAAATTGCTGTTGCCACAGGAAATCCCACTGAGACCACCACACATCTGTACTGTTCCAGCAAACTTTCACACTAGATGTTACACTTTTGTTTACAAAGTTAAATCCGCAGTCCTATCTGTCAGCCTCTACCAGGGTTCTGGTCTCTCCCAGAAATGTTGGCTTACATCTCCCAAACGGAGGTGGGTTTTACATATTTTTTACCACAGGTTTGCTTTGCATACGCGCTTTTCATGCATGCACCTGGCCTTCCGCACATGCGCTTTGCTCATGCGCACTCCTCCCGCACATGTGCCCGGCCTTGAAAACGTGGCTAAATAGGATGGTATAGCGCCTGGGCGGGTGGGCAGGCCCAGCTGCGATTGCTGTTAACCAGTTCACGTGAACCGGCTGAATGCCATCACTGCTCCCAACAGATTTGGCCAGCAAGGCATATAGTGAATGATTGGGTTCCCAGTTGTATTTGAATACAGTTGATACATACGGACTTCCATCTCTCTCGTCCTTCAGTTTCTAGAGCATCAAACCGTTGCACATTAGATTATACCGCTGGTAACTTTTGTTTATCTATTTGGCTTGCTTGAGTTTATTAACCAGTTTATTAACCGTGCAGTGGTTAGAATACAGTACCACAGGATACTTCTGCTGACTGCCGGCTGCTTGCAATTTGGCAGATTGAATCTCACCAGGCTCAAGGTTGACTCAGCCTTCAATCCTTCCGAGGTTGGTAAAAGGAGGACCCAGATTGTTGGGGGCAATACGCTGACTCTGTAAACCGCTCAGAGAGGGCTGTAAAAGCACTGTGAAGCGGTAAATAAATCTAAGCGCTATTGTTATTGCTATTATGCCTGGCTACTTTTCTCCTTGGCTTTCTTCTTTCTTCTTTTAATTTTTATTAGACATATAGGCTTTCTTCACCATGAAATATCTGGCTATGAGCTTGTGGGCTACATGGCTTATACTGGAAATAAAGGCTGAATCAAAACAGGGCAGTCTTTCCTAATGGTATTATCTCCAGGTGTGTGAGGCTGGAACAGCTATCATCTGCAACCAGATAAGGAATAGTTGGAGCTATCCCCTCTGTGTTGCAAAAATCCAAATGACCATTAGAGGACAGCAAAAGACCAGAGCTCTTTTTACAGTGGTCCTTGTTTAATGACCACTTGTTTAGTGGCCATTCGAAGTTAACGATAACATTGAAAGAGTGGTCATTATGACAAGCCCTCAAACTTTTAGCTGTTGCCACATCCCATTGCGATCTGCATGCTAACCTGCCTCCTTCCCATAAGCAAAGTTAATAGGGGAGCCAGCTGAAAGTTGGACGCCACAGTCATGTGAAGCCAGGGGTGAAATCCAGCAGGTTCTGGAGAATCAGTAGTGGAAATTTTGTGCAGTTCGGAGAACAGGTAGTGGAATTATGAGTAGTTTGGAGAACCACTAAATACCACCTCTGGCTGACCCAGAGTGGGGTGGGAATGGAGTTTTTGCACTATCCTTCCCCTGCCACGCCCACAAAGCCACACCATGCCCACAAAGCCATGCTCACAGAACCGGTAGTAAAAAAAATTGGATTTCACCACTGTGTGAAGCCCTTGCTTAATGACCCACATAGTCCTCACATAACAAAAACAGCAACCAGAACTACTAGAACTGCTGTCACTTAGCAGAGTGGTTGAATTTTTTTTTTTTTTTACTTATGACCAAGTCACTTAATGATCGAATTTCTGATTGCCAATCAGCATCATTAAAGAAGGACTATGCATGATGTTAAATTGAATAAGTACAAGGTAGCAGAGCCCTGGATACCCTTTGGAATGCTTCAGGTTTTCAAATATTTGCTGTACATTGTATTTTAAACAGCCTACACTTTTGTGTCCCTCTTTGCTAATATGCAAAGCACCCATTGCTCTTTAAACTACCTCTTTCTATCCTCTAGACCAGTTACACCAGTACCACCATTTATCTTACATCTTCCTCCTTCAGGCTGGCTAATGCTGCATTACCTTTTCATAAGTCCAAGATTGCCTGTCAAGGAGATCTATAAAAGTAGGGCTGTCAGCGGATTTTTCTGGGAGACAAGCTGTATTAGTTGTGTGACAAGGCTGCTTTCCCATTTTGTCAAGGAAGGATTTATTCCAAGGCTGTCCTTTCTTGCATGGCAATATCCATACAAAAATTGACCTGTCGAGTTGGGCAAAAGGTATGAATTTTACAAGATGAGATAGTTGGTCAACAATTCAGAACAAGAGCACCATTTAGATGAAGGAGAATGGATCATTTCCACCCTCTCGGGGTTTCGATTCTATACTTCTTTGGTCCCTTTGGCTTTGGTAAACTCACAAGTTCTGTCAGCCTTGTAAGGTAGTCCAGATAAGAAGCACTTCTAGAAATGGGCAGTCATATTATGACCCATTTAACAACCATCATGATTTATGGACCCGATTATCATCGTAAGTTGAGGACTACCTGTAGTTGTTGCCCTGTAATCAAGGGCAGGGGAGGCAGGATGGGAACTGCTTGAACAAACTCATTTAAGAGTGGAAATGGATGGAAACTGATCAAGGAGAGATTCAACTTAGGAATAAGGAGAAATCTTCTGACAGTGAGAACAATCAACCAATGGAACAGTAGTTGCCTTCAGAAGTTATGGGAGCTTCATCACTGGAAGCTTTCAAGAAGAAACTGGACTGCCATCTGTCAGAAATGGTGTAGGGTGTCCTGCTTGGGTGGGGGGTTAGACTAGGTGACCTACAAGGTCCCTTCCAACTCTGTTATCCTGTTCTGTTAAAAATATTAATTCTGTGTTGTAAGTTTACATTAACAGAATCTTGCAACTCTGAAAGTACTTCCCCCTTCCCCCGAGGTCTTTACAGTCCAAGAAACTAGGGAGGGTCCTTTCTGAGATATTTGCCACACCAGGATTCCTTCTGCAGGCTCAGCTGTGACTTGTCTGACTATTGTCTAGTCTGTGGCTCTTCCACCTGTCTTCCAAGGTCATTCCCACATACCTTCAAATGTTCTGAGCATTGGGCCTGGTTCCCATTTTGCACAAAGCCATGTTTATGTTTAGCCACTTATTACACTGTCATAAAACATGTTCTACAAACTTTAATGGCTGAATTCACACAATATAGCAAGCCAACAAATCACCATGTAGGAATTCAACATGCCAATTGTAGGAAGAAAAATCTGGTCCGGTTCCAAGATGACAGAAAGACCCTGGAAATAAAATGGAGGCTTGCTGCAAGGAAGGAAGGAAGGTCTCTGTTTATTTGGTTTCCAGAAACTTCAGTGACAGCAGCATGTTTCTGGGGTGGCTGACAAAATGGTTGAGTGAGTGGATGGATTTTTATAGGATTCTGGGGTTTGGTGATTGAGATGCTCCAGGGGTTTTTGCAATGTAGCGAGCCTTATGTCTTTTGCTATTCTAATGGTGGTGGGTACGTCCAATTATGTCCTAAAGGTCCTGTCCTATCCTTTGAATTTAGATGGGGGAATGTAAACCATTAATCCCATCAGCTCCAGCCTTTTGTGGGATTCTGGGAGTTGAAGTCCACAAGTCTTAAAGTTGCCAAATTGAAGACCCCTGTTCTAGAGGACTTCCCATATAGCTCCATGTCTTTCCTGCTTACGTTGGCCAAGTTCACGTACTGCAGTTGTTTACATTTGATCTAGCACACTTTTATGAACCCAACTACTCTTGTTGGTGAACATAAGATGCAAGTGATAAATGGTGGTTTGTTTTATCATGTGAAGTCACTAATCTTGACTGATGATTAAGAAAATAGTGTCTTATTGTGGCCTACACACACACACACACACACACAAGTGCAAGAGAAGGCTGGGAATATAAATGATACTGGTTTGGAGCAAGAACTTTTTTTTTGATAATGTTGCCTTTAGAAGATTTGCAAGATTGGCTTAGATTTTTCAAAGATGCTGTCAATGGATGAATGTCTTATTATCGGACAGTGGAATGTTGTTTCCTAGAAAGGAAAATGTGAAACTTGTCCTTAAGAGGTTTATCGATGCTGCTTTTAGGAAGTTTCATCTATAAAGTGTCAGCGGTGCTGCTGTCCATCTACAAAGATATCCGATAAGGATGAGTAACTTAGTCAAAGCAAGGCCATTTTGTGGATCTCATTAAATATTTAGAACCCTTATTGCACTACTGAGCTAGAGACAAGGTTGCCAGTCTTGGGGTTAAGTTTCCTGTGCCAACATTCAGTTCACTGAAGCAATATGATGAAATATGTCATTGTAAAAATAGACATTTTAGAGAAATGGCACCCCAAACATTTTTGTTAAGACGTTATCGACTTTGTGTCAATCAACATATGGGCTTTAATGACCATGATGTTATGGGTAGACTTTATGTTCAGAAAGAATCATCACTGCAAACAGGGCCATTTGATCTAGAAAGGTTTCTTCAAATGTGGTTAACAGTCCCAATAAATAGCCATAAATTTCTCAAATATAGTTCTCAAAGCTATATTGAGAACTAAGCAGATACGTTGCATTCTATTTTTAAGTCCTCCACTTTTGATAGGGTTTGGGCTGGAGTTACAATGTAAGCTGTAGAAGAGAGAACACAATATTTCCTGTGGCAATCTTAGAATTAAATAGAATTGCCTAATTGCAGCAATCAACGGGGAGAGAAGAAGAAACAAGCATGCAATAATTGCAAAAGGGCCTTAACACAATCATAACCCTTTTTAATTAATGGAGTTTTGCACTGCAGTCTCTGGATTTCGACTGATCTTTGCAAATCCAGAGGTGAAATTTTACAAAATGCAAGGCAGTTTAGTCCTGAATAGGATCAGGAGGTGTATTAAGAAATAGTAGTGGGCACCATTTTTTTTAAAAGAAAAGAAACTCTATAGACAGGCACAGATTTATAGCTTACATTATTGGTGCAATCCTATATGTGACTGCTAAGAATTAAGCCTCTTGCAATTCAGTGGGACTTACACCCAAATAAACGAATGCCATATCCCACCTTCAGCATTGGCCCTAATCGGTGGATTATCAGACTGGTGTAATTGAATGATGCGAAAGAGGGAAAGGTTATTCTAAAAATAGGCATGGCCTGGACCAAAATGAAGTTTGATTTAATTTAACTTTACATTTCAATTATTAACTGCTGATAATACTTAAGTACTCCCAATGTATTTAATCGTTCCTTCCATTCTGCCTAATTAAAAATCATCTTTGATAACATATTTAGAGGAACTCTTGGGAATGTCACTTAAGGCTTTCCGAGCCTGAGATTTTGTGCGTGCTGCTATTTCTTCCCTTTTCCTGTTTAGGAAAAAATAAAATAAAAACGAGGACAGCAGTCTATTTTACCAATGTTTTGTAAAAATAACAGAGATAACATGTGTGTTAAGCACTCTGTACATTATACATGCATCAGTAAATAGCAGGTATTGCTAGTGTTTGTATATTTACCCAGACAACGGTATTTGCTTCCAAAAGGTCACATAGCTGCTACACAAGTACCTTTACTGCTATAATCAGAGAAAACCTACAGTTTTCAGACAGAACAAGGGATAATAAAATAATATAAATGTCATATGTTGTCATCCTAAATGACACCAGTTGTAGTCCTGAATGTAACGCTTGGGAGTAAGTAACCACTGGATTCTAGGGCTTCATTTTCTCGTATCAGAATGTAGGCCTGTTAATTTAGTCAGTTCCTCACATTACTTTAGATGTGTTTTAAATATGCCTCCATCCATGGTACAAATCTGTCTCTTGTACATGTGATCTTATTATCTGAAGATCTAATTATATAGTACTCTAACCATCAAGAATATAGAAATCCCCCCCTTTAAAAAAAAGGTAGTAACTAGTAATGGGCAATAGCCATTATTTTACAGCACTATATCATTAGCAGAACAATTACTGTAGAAGAGAGATATTTTAGTGCAATGCATCCGCCTTTTTTTTTCCTGCCTTAGCTAATTGCATGAAAACATAAAACCCCTGTTCCTGAAAGCGGAATTCATTTGTAGCTTATTTTAACTTGTCATACAGTAGGTGCACACTCATCATTAAATTAGCTGGTATTTCCTTCTTCTCAAAGGAGCTTTTCAAAGTTCATAAAAGCGGTTAAGATACAGTACGTAGATCTTACTTGTTGGAATGCCTAAAGAGTTTGAAAGGAATTTACCTGACATTCTCTTAAAGTAATGCATAACGTGCATTATTAACTAGGGAATATATTTGCCATTTTTGAATGTACGTTACATGTATGTATTCAAAAATGGCAAATATATTCCCTAGTTAATATATATTATGTACCGTATTGCTTGTCATATGTGTGTTTGTGTGTGTATGTGTAAAGCAGTTTATGTCATAGTTAGCTATATATAATTAGATAGATAGATAGATAGATAGATAGATTCTATTTTCTCAAAGTCCTTCCATATCTGGCATTTGCATCCCATATCAGTTGGGCCACTGTGTTTTCATACCCAACTTGGGCAATTGAAACTAATTTTATAAAGTACAGCTCAGACTGAAAAAAAATGGCAGATTTTGGAGTCCTTCATTTTCCCCTCCTTGAGAACTCTTGCCTCCTTTCACTTCCTAATCGCTTGAATTTAAAACTACCTGGTAGATTTATCAATGAGCCAGATTTTATCATCCTATTCAGTTTCTAGTCATGTTCACAAACCGTCTAAAAAACTGCCAGCCTTAATATTCCCTGTTTATAATAAGTAACGGGCTTAACTAACTCTAACTCTCCTACCTCAATGTCCTTCCCAGCCCCTGGACTCAAGTGAGCCCTTTTGTGTGAGCCCTACACAGACCTACCTCTAGTGATTGTCAACTGCAACCCTCAACTGTGGTTGAGAGTGTCAGGGAAGTGCCTGGCTGCAAAACCAGGGTCATCCACCATGGATTAAGAATGATGGCTTGACAACCAGGCAGCTTTCCCCTTGTACCAATAGCTCAATTTTTGTGGGTTTGTTGTTGGTTTTTTTTGCAAAGTGCACGTAACATGTATTGAAAAGCCAGTCATTTTGCCCCCCACCCTTACTGTGTAGTATTAGGGCGATGAAGGTTTGTTACACCAAAAGGGGTAGGATTTGCATGGGGAAAAAATACTATTTTTTGCATTCTTCTATTAATTAGTTGGAGAGCACACTGATTGCTCAAGTGTTCTTGCCTGCTTTCAGCTTTCCAAGGTCAGCAGGAGTGAAGGTAATTGTAAGACTGACTTCAACATACTTTGGCAAGAAAGTAGAAAGGATGCTTCATGGAAGTGCCGAAAAGTCAGGAAAAAAGGGGAAAGGAGTCAGAGAGCTGCACTGATCTTAAATAATTGCACTGCCTGTGCAGTAAGGGTGCCCAATCTAAGACTCCAGGACTATATTCAGCTTCTGAAAGCTTTGAGCTGAGCCCGCTAAGTAACTTCATAAACTGCTGCTATATTGAATGTAATAAAAGGGGGAAGTATTACATGCATAGAGAAGTATCTTAGCAAATGCATGCCCATTTATTTCATTTAAGGTGAATTGCCTTTCACTTTTGAATCCAATTTAGTTTTTCTCCTGGTCCTTACCACATATCATATGCAGCTCAAATGCAACCACCCATGTTCAAGCTTCCCACCCTCCCACCCCAAAGTTATAGCTTCTAATGAACAAAGATAAGCTGCACTTTCCCCAAAGTTCAGCAATCTCTTAAGGATTATCTCTTTAAGTCCAGGATGTGGGTTTCTTCCATAAGACAACGGCTTTATGAAAACTAGCCCAGAGTATAACTATATCACTCTTGGGTTACAAATGAGTTAATAGCAAAAATCAAATGAACAAGAAAGCAAATGGTATAATGTTATTTGGTACTGTCAGCCCATTTTAAACAAATACTGGTATTACAAATGCTTCTCTTTCAAAGTGATCGATTATTATTGTTCTTCTTATCCCTTTGTTAGTGATCCAATCTGGTATTCCTCAGGTATTTTGAGCCACCACTTTTTATTAAGTCCAGCCAACATGGCTAATGGTCTGTGATGATGGGAACAATATCTAGAGAACATGCAGCTCCAACAAGGAAAAGAGCTATGGCTGTAGATATACTGTAGAGAATATAATGGCTACCTTCCATATTGTTCTAGATTGTGATCCAGAGTGACATTTTAATTTACTTTATTTCTATACCACTCTCCACAATGCTAACTAGAATTCTGAGTGTTAACTGCAATGGTGAATCAGATGGTTGGAATCAGGGTAATTGTCTGAGCATAAGCCTGCAGCCAGATGATGCCAATAGCCATTATAAAATCCATATTTTTGATAACAAGATCCTACGTGCCAGTAAACCATAGTTACAAAGCCAGAAGTTACATGACTCATGTCAGATTTATGTATTTCTAAAGCCACAAAAATATTGATTAAATCAATAACATGGCCTCCTCGGGATCAATGAATTGGCCATTTCAACTTGAAACGTTCACTTGAAGGATGCTTGCCTTTCTATTTACAAAAGTGTTCTGAGACAGTGAATGTTTTAAGTTGCTAAATTAAAATACTTTTTAAATATTAATTTGACCCATTAAGCTATATTTATTGCTAGCTCCCTATATGTGTGTGTGTGTGTGTGTGTGTGTGTGTGTACTTTTTGTTGTTTTATGAAAATTAAAGTCATTATCTTTTATCCTAGTTGATTTAACCACTGTTAGTTGCTACTTGGAGCTGTTTGGGAAGAAAGGCAGTATATAAATATATGTTAAATGAATAAACATTGACTGTCCATGTTGCCAAGCTTGTAGAATCTGGTTTAGAACCACAAGGGATATGAATATACTTAAAAGGTCCAAGAATTTTTCCAACAACCATTCTGTCTTCAGCTAACTAAACAAAATCTGATTTCCACCAGACCCAGTATCTCCTTATTGAAGGAGATACGATCCTGGCCCCTGACACCATTAGCCTTTTGGGCAGGATTTGTTGCTTCCACAAACATATGGCTCAATTTTTTTTTTTTTGCATACCCATTCATTCTTCCAAAACTCATTAGTCTGACTCCCTCTTCCCCTTTCAGAAATGACTTTGCTAATTTATGATCCCTAAGGGACAGAGTCTCTGCCTCTGTCGCTCTCTTTCTCTCCCCTCCCCCACCCAGACATATTTACATACGTACACATAGAGAGGTCAGGTAATATTTGAGCTCAGTTCAAAGATGTATCCCTGTAGCTTGTTTTGAAACACTACAGAAGGGATTTGCCATTATCTCCTTCTGAGATCCCCCCACACCATATTAAGCATTCTAGCTTCCTGCCCTGCTAGTATATGGTAGACCCCCTCCCAGAATTAACAAGCTGGATTCTGTTAGCTTCTGAGTTGAGATAAGGTTGGAAGAAGGTAGTGGCAGGTATTGTTGCCAAAATAATAGGACTCAGCTTGGTATTGAAGTTTTTACTTTATACCCATCCAAGTCATTTCTTCCCTACCCATACTTAGAAAGCCATATAAGAGAGGCAGCATTAAGCACCCAACCTACAAAAAATGCACTTGCATAAGCTTTTCAAAGCTTTGCAGCCTTCCGTGCAACTTTGAGAATTTACAATCAAAACAACAG
>JANHZT010008659.1:0-15683 GCA_032468215.1 Stegonotus admiraltiensis | reverse complement strand
CTTCGGGCATTTCCGTAGAGGACTGCGGCGCTTTCCCTTTCTTAGGCGCGCCGCCGAGGTGCATTGTGGGCGAGCGCAGTGGATCCTGGGGCGGAGGAAGGAGGAGAATTCCCCCGTCTTAGAGTCGGGCCGCCGCCGCCATCTTGTCTCGCTGTCGCCGCCGGGCCTTGGGCCTGCTGTGCCGAGGGGCCCGCGAGGTGGACGTGGTGCACCCAGCGGCCCCGCGTGGATCCTGGAGGTGCCTTTGGGGCCGCGCTGAGGACCGCCACACCGCCGTTTGCTGAGGCGCTCGGGATGGGCCGCTCCCGCTCGCGGAGCTCGTCCCACTCCAAGCGCGTCAAGAGCTCCAAGCACAACAAGAAGAACCGGAGCCGATCTCGGTCCCGTTCGCGGGAGAAAGAGCGGGCCCGCAAGCGCTCCAAGTCCCGGGAGGGCAAACGGAGCCGCCGGAGGGAATCCCGCTCCAGGTCCCGCTCCAACACCGCGCCCTCCCGCCGCGACCGAGATCGCGACCGGGAACGCGCCTCCTCCCCGCCCGACCGCATCGACATCTTCGGCCGGACGGTCAGCAAGCGAAGCAGCCTGGATGAGAAGCAGAAGCGGGAGGAGGAGGAAAAGAAGGCCGAGTTCGAGCGGCAGCGGAAAATGTAAGCGGGGCGGATGGCGGGGGTGGCTCCTGGCGGGATGGACGGGCGGCGGTTTCTGAAGGGTTGCCGGGAGGCAGCTGAGCGATGCAAAAATCAACGTGCGCGTCCGCCGTTAAACCGACGGTGGGGAACTGCTGGGTTAGGCCTGGGATGCTGGGTAGCAGATTTGAAGGTGTAGTTCCAACCTGCCAGAAAGAGGTAAGTGGGGAGGAATGGAAAAGGATCGGATTGGACCTGGTTAGTGTTTGGATGGGGGACCACAAGGAGATCAACAGAGCTGTGGATAGAGGATGTCAAACCATGCTTCCTTATTATTGTCTGGGAAAAAAAAAACCTTGGACCTTATTTGTGTACTCATCAGAAACTTGAATGTGACTCAAGGACATTGCTAACTACTTTATTACTTCCCAATACAGGAACATTTCTGTTGCTAAGGATGGAATTGTTTAAGATAATAAATTTATATTAAAATATCCTCAAGACAATTCTTAGCTATTTTGACCCGTTTCCCCTTTTTTTGCTCCCCTTTTCTGAAAGCAATAATCACAGTTTTCTAACTGCAAACTTTGCAGTTCCTTTTTTCTACTTTCTGATTCTGATACTTCCGTAGTAGAGTAAATTTTATTTGAGCACCATATTTCATGTATTAGTAAAGATAAGTGGGGGAGGAGCAGGAAGTAGGCTGACTATATTCACCACAAGTTAGCATGATGGTTTCAATTTAGATTTTCAATCTGCTATTATTAGGATTAGAATTAGTATAAAATTCCTTTTATGCTAATTCTAATTAGTATAATTTTCCTAATTTCATTTTCATTTTTTTATTTGTATACTGCCATAGCCTTGAGCATTAAGATAAATTTTCCTTGGCTCACTGTTTGTTTTTTATAATCAATTTTGTTATTATGTATATGTACACTAAGGGAAGTTCACTGATAGTTTTTGTAAAATACCATTGTCTAATTTCTAATAAACCTTGCTGAGCAGCTTCCATGAATACATCCCAATGTTCTTTTACTGCTAAAAAAATAAAATAAAAAGCGTAGTCTGAGCTGTTGTGATTAATGCACCTGCTTTTTTAAACTTGTGTCAAAAGGCAAGAGTTTCCTCTGTGTAAACAATTATGTTGTTTTAGATTATATTTATAATATTGGTTTTCCAGATTCATTTTGACAGAAGGCCTACACCAGTCTTGTGATTTGTGTAACATTGCTGTGGGAAGTGCCACGCTTGCATTAAAATGTCAGTTTCTATCATAACAATGAGAAGTTTGCACCCCAATTCAAACTGAAATGTGGAATTTCACAGGGCTTGAGATGGCCTGTTGATATTAAGTCATTAAAATCTTGACTGAATTTCTATTTAACTAGTCATCACTGGTAACAAAAGTTGATTAGCACTTTGATACTGTCAAAATCAGTGTCTGGATATTTGGCATTACAGAATCAGTTGGTTAAAACAAGGTTAAATATCAAAAAGGTGATAGAAAACAACAGATGCTTAAAAGATAGATGGCAACAAGATATTACTAGAGTGCCTGCTTTGCTTTTTATTGAACACCAAATACTTTGAGGTATCAGAATGAATGCAATTCCATTTTCACAAAGTATCATTTAACTGGGTAATCGATAGAGGAGAATATTTGTACTCAGGGTTGAAATGAGAGTCTCCTTGATGCTCTCTGACCATGATTGTTTTCTTGCAGACATTTCATTACCTAAACTAGGTAACATCAGCGCTAGTAGGGAATGGGATCAAAGAGCACCAAGGAGCCCTAACTGGATAATATTTAATATGTTTCATTAAAATCTGAGGAGTTTATGCTCCAGTCTAAATTTGTTCCTTGCTTTTATGACATGGAAAAAACTAGAATCAGTAATATATTCCCATCTATAGCATCTAGTATGTGTTCAGAAGAATTTATTCTAACATAACAATGTTAACAATAGACATACATTGCAGCTATGGCTGATGATGGGTTTATTGTTTTATTCAAATCAAGATGATTTTAAAAAAAATTCATTAAAAATTAATAATTTTAATTAATTTTTGCACTACATTTGCATTTTGTCCTGCTGAATAATTAATAAACTACCTTATTGTTTGACAGTAATGCTTTCACAACACCTTTCACTGCTTGAAATAAGTTCTCTGATGAATTGTCATGAAGTGAATTTTAACACTTGAGTTCTATGTTATAACCAAAGAAATAAAATTATTTCTGTGATATTCCTATATAGATAGATACATATTCCTATATAGAAAATATTCCTATAAATATTTTCATTCCTAAAATTATTTCCTAATTTTTTATCATATAAACGCTCAACATTTGCATATTACAATGTGTAGTCATGATGTATGCAACAGGTTACTGCTGAAGTGTGATGAAGAATTTAATTTTCTTGACATTTGAAAACGTATATATTTCTCTCCCTGTAGTCGGCAACAAGAAATAGAAGAGAAACTTATTGAAGAAGAAACGGCCAGAAGAGTGGAGGAGCTTGTAGCAAAGCGAGTGGAGGAAGAACTGGAGAAGCGGAAAGATGAAATTGAGCGGGAAGTTCTCCGCAGGGTGGAGGAGGCTAAGCGCATCATGGAAAAACAGTTGCTCGAAGAACTCGAGCGACAGCGACAAGCTGAACTTGCTGCACAAAAGGCCAGAGAGGTAACGCTCGGTCGTTTGGAAAGTAGAGACAGTCCATGGCAAAACTTTCAGTGTTGGGTTGTGCCTCCTGTTACGTTGAGAAGGAGATGGAATACAGCAAATCTAATTCCTTTCTTGTGTAAACTTGCATTGCTGCGAAACCTAATTTCTAACTTATTCAGAGGAGCTAACTGATACCTCAAACATTCTTCCAAAACCTGTGAAAGGATACTTGAATTTTAATGGAACTGGCCTACTTATTTGAGACTTGTTTGAAACTTTTGCCATGGCTGCAGGATATATCCACAGTTCTTTCTTAACTGGGGGAATGGGTTGAACAATCTGTGACTTTGTATCCTTCATTTGTTTTGTTTTATTTAGACTGTAAGAGGCTTTATGCCTTCAGTCAGCAAGAAGAAAAAAATAATAACAGCAGGGTCCATCATTGAGCTGCAATGCCTTATCTTAAAGAAAGAGTTTTTCTTGTTTTTCCTCTAAGGCAGTCATGCCTTCCTCTTGACTACACAGTGGAGTAACTCTGGAACTGTGGTCCCATTCACTTTCACAAAAGGCCTATGCCAAATTCATGAGATCCATTTTTTACCAGTGCTACTAACAACTCCTTCTTTTTCTCTAGACTAGAGAGTTGTAAAAGAGCAGGTTGTCCTTGTCTGAAGTTGAGCTAAACATGTGACTTCTTCTGTCAGCAGCTGGAGCAGAAGCTGAAAATGTCTTTCTGTGACACAGTAATTTGCTACTGGAGGTTTTAATGCTTGTCAGCACTAATCACTCCAGGATCCCCAAATTTTAAAGTTCCTTTTAAACTTTCTTAAAAGTAGTGCTGAATTAAACAACACTCTCCATGTTTTCCTGTATATTATGATTTGATTAGTTGCTTTTAATCAATTTAGTTGATAATAGGAAAGACGTTTTAATAAGATACTTTTTAATACAATATGATTAAAATTTTAAAAAATGCATGTGATGAAAATTCATTTTAATTCTACAAATCAAGATTTTGGCTTTACATAAATGCTGAATTATATAAGATTTCAAATCTTTGAAAATTCTAATGGATTTTGGCTGAAATCATGGTTCCTCACCATTCTAAGAGCAGATTAAACAGTAGTCAGTGAGTAGTCACATTAGGACTTTTACTGTTGAGCATAACCTTGAATTCCTGGAGTGAAGGGTGCAAACCTGTAGCTGGTTACTAGACATGGCAAGAAATATTTCTTCAAATACTTGCTTTGTTCTTATTAAACTATATTTTTGTGCAAACCTCAGGCTGTTTACAAAAACTGCCAAATATAAAATAATCTGAATATTTATTATGCTAATTGAAGTTACTCTTGCAATCTTTTTGCTTATGAGTTGCATAACAAAGTTTCTTTAAACTTTTATAAAAAGAAACTGAGATTTGATTTCTATATCATACTTTCAATGGACTCCTGAATACCAGTTTAAATGATAGAAGGACAGTTTAATACTGTCTTTAAACTTGTCACACTATAGGATGTTCAGTCCATTTGCCCATAAAGGAAGCCCATAGTTCTACAGAATATGGATTACCATTTGTACTTTTTGCTAACAGTAAATGTATTTTTTCTTATTAATTGTTTGCTTAGGAATGTTTTACATATTTTTTGTTCCTTCTTACCGTAAACATCTGCATTCTTCAGCTCAGCCTTCCTTGTATGTTGTTTCTTTATAAATGGTTGAGCTGCTGATGCAGGCATTGCCAAGCTAACAGTACAAATCATTTTAAAGAGGAAGCTGGCGCGTATGGCAGCCGAGGAGCACACTCTGCAGGACACTGGACAAGACAGTAAATATTCAACTTTTAATGCTGATTAAAGGAGTATAGGTAAAGAATGCGTAGGTATACATAATTGGTGAGACAAACTATTCACTTTATTTATATTTTAAATATTACTCTTTTAATTTGGTAAATGCTATCCAGTTTTGTAGTTGTCCTTGTTGATTTGTGTGATATTAAAATGCTAGTAATAATTGGCTAGGATTCTCTGATTATGGAGGGTTTAGTTGGTTGCTGTTTGTTTGGATTGGGAGGGATGATTTAAATTTAGAGCTAGAGACCAATTTTAGTGGTTGCACAGTTTGCTGTTTGGAAGACAAGAGGGTGGCTATAAAGCTGTCCCTTTAAGTCAGTGCACAGAAGGAATTTCTAGGAAGACTAGTGCAGATGGCTAAGTGAGTATTTTACTTTTCTAACATCTTACCCTATCCTCCCGTTTAGGAGGAAGAGCGTGCAAAGCGTGAGGAACTTGAACGAATACTAGAAGAGAATAACAGAAAAATTGCAGAAGCACAAGCTAAATTGGTAAGTTCGTTTTACTATCATTGAGAGATAAAGCAGTAAATCCATGGGGGAGGTGGAGTAGGATTACTGAACATAAATTACAGGTTAAGATTTGCATAATGTCACCGATTCTTAGGCCCATAATTTGATTGAAAAATGTTCATCTCTTTCTCGGGAGGTAGTCATAATCTCTTTCTTCTCACTCCCTGAAATCTGCTTTGGAAATACTGGGGAAGCCAACCACTGTACTGGTAGTCTAAATTTATCACCAGTTACAATGCATCTTTCCCCAAAATATCTTACAATCTAGATTGGCGCTTCTGATGGCTATGTCTTCCCTCTGGTTACATATCATATTTTGGATGTTGGGCAACTGGCCCACATTTATGGGTCACATGACTGTGACTTATGATTTTTTTTTGCGAGAAACTGACATTTCCAACAAAAATGGCTCACTGGGGACAATGGTTCACTTAATGACAGCTATATCAATGTGGTAAAATTGAGTCGATCGTGTGTGCCTCAACTTAATGACTGTCATGCTATGCAATGGAAATTCTGAGCTTCATTATAGTCGTAACTCAAGGACCACCTTACAGAAGCAAAAGTGGTTGACCTGAGATATTGCCAAACACCCAGCTTTTGTATTTGCTCCTTAAATCTGTGAATGTTATCAAATTGTTAATATAAAAAGAGAACATTATTAAATATAGGACTTGAGAGTGGTTGTGCGCTTTTTTTAAAAGTTAGTATCATTAAATGAAGATGAATTCAAATGATGTTCTAGTCTCATTCAGTGTTTCTTAAAATCAGAATCTCATGTACAGTGTTTGAAATGCAAAAGATTTTACTTCTCTGTATTTATGGATAATTTTCCCTGTTACAAAAAAAAATGCCATGGTGAAAACATAATATAAAAATTGAATAAAGTAATTCTTAACTTTCGTCCCAGAATTCTTAACTCCTAGCTTTTAATCTGCACTAGGGGCTGTATCACAGATCAGATTATACTTGACCCTATAGGTTGAATTCATAAATTAAGGATATAGGAGAGATACTCAAATGTAAAAATTAATTCTAGATGGATTGGTTAAATCTGATCTTTTAATATCCTTTAACTTCATTGTGGTCCTACATAATTTTACATAGCAATCTGAGTGATTTTAAACTTCAAGCATCTTGGGACAATATTTCTCAGCTACTTTTGATTTTATAGTTCCAAATAGTTACCTAACTTTCTCTTGGAACATTATTTAATCTTGCTTGCTCCTCTCAGCTTCTTTGTTTTGATTCTTGTTTATATGCTGTGTCCTGTCACCATTGTCAAGTGTTTTTTTTAATGAAATTGTGATAGGAAACAATGTGAAAATGGCTTATTTTCTTTGAGTAATCCAAGACAGTTTATGGGTGTTGGACTATTTCCCCTAATGCTAAAGAATGAAATCGGCTCTTCTCAACAAAGCTATGCTAGTACTACAAAGTTATATGTAATGTTATGCACGGAGTATAAAATGTAATCTAAACTCTCATGTTTTATGGTTACAGGCTGAAGAACAATTGAAAATTGTTGAAGAACAAAGAAAAATTCATGAGGAGAGGATGAAACTAGAACAAGAAAGACAACGTCAACAAAAGGAAGAACAAAAAATGATCCTAGGCAAGGGAAAAACTAGGCCAAAACTGTCATTCTCACTAAAGACTCAGGATTAAATTTCAGCTCCGAACTCTTAATGAAAATTGGGGAAAAATCTTTGTATAGTAGCTTCATGTTGAAGTGGTTTTTTTTTTATTTTCTTTGGTGATTATTATTTTTTTGGGGACATCTGAAAAGTTAGCTTGTTCTAATAGGGGCTGTGCTCTGCATCTCTTATTTTAACGTCTGTTAAGTTAAATCCTTATCAGATCATTGTCTTAAAAGAATAAATCTATTCTTATCTGTTTTGATTCTGTGATAAAGTGGTTTGATGCAGATCAGGTCACCTTATTAATTATGTATGGTCTGATAAGGTTTTTACTACCCGCTGATCTCAGAGTTATACTCTGATGCTAACTATTAAAGCTGGTTTTATTTTGCTAACTTTAAAAAAAAGTTTGGCAAATATATTGGTAAATTCCCACAGTGTACTGGATCCTCAGTGGTTTGTTATACCAGTGTCTTTTGATACTATTCCACTATTGTGCTTGATGTTCCTGATACAGGTAAGGAAAAAGTTGGTCAGTGTTGCTGGAGATGTGTAAAGGGAGTTCAGTATTGTCTCTAATAGAACTGTTTTTATTCCACTGATAAAAACTCAACCAGCATTCCCAATTGTGTAAATAAACCAATTTGCTGAATAAAATGAAACTTAAATTCATATATGCTTTAAGTAAATTTTTTAGTGCATGTATATTTTATGCTAATAAAACTTATTTTCCTCAAATCAGGCACACATTGGAATTAAGTTCACCAACATTTTTCATGCTTTCAGAGCCAAGATTACACTGCAGGTTGAAATTATTGTCCTGTTAAGTGGCTCTTGCTGGTTTAATGATGGTTTTTACACTGATGGGGCACTTATTTCAACTGTGCATTTACTGTCTTTTTGGCAAGGACCTTGATAGCTGCTATCATGTTTCCTTACATAATAAAATTGTGGACTTGATACTCGGTTCAGTTTCAAAACCAATTGCCATGGAGCGTTCTGGAGTTCTGTTTGAGGACAGCTTTGGTCTTGTAATTTGTTTAATAGTTTTTGGATCCCCAACCTGAACATGACGGGCAAATAAAACTGGCCACATAGTTTAAAACAATCTTATTAAAGAGTATTCCATTTTTACGATCCTGTAATCCCTTAATTCGGTACTGTGTTCCTGAAAAAATTCACAGGCCCTTTTAGGCATAACAGTTCATTACAGTAATTTTGTAACTTTTTTTTTTTTTGCCAATGTTGTAAGATTAAATAAAGTTTAAGTTTCCAAGCAATTGCTAGTCTTTCTAGAAGGTGCAACACTTGCATCTTGCTTGTTTTCTGCAGTTCCCTGAATTCTTTTTCACATGTAGGCTGAACCTTGTCATGTACTATTTCTTCTAGACTTGCAGCATCCTTAGTTAATGTTCTTATTCCAGTATTTAAATTTAAACAACAATGGTACCCATTCAGTTTTGTTTTTATGTAACATTAATTGTATCAAGTTTCCATTATGTGGCATAGGTTGAACAGACTCCTGTTTTGCTTGCACGAAGTACGGAATGAAAGATCACGAAGTATACAGTTAAACAGTCGGTATCTCTGAGGATGTTTTTAATAAATTAATATTGCTGTGACCATTGTGCTGTTCTTAATTTAATCAGACTAAAATAAAGCAATAATGCCTGGGAGTTTCAGATTATTTCAAATCTCAATAGATTATAAAAAAATTGCTCTGATGCTGTAACTAGAAGGATTCCTTTGGAAGAGACCATTTGAAATTTCAGTTGGTACATTCAATTAGTACATTTCATTTGAAATGTACTAATTGTACATTGGTATTTTCAAATCTCGGACTCTTGTGCATACAGCTTCTATCAAATTGTTACATCAAATGAATTAGATACAGGGTTTGCTTTTGCTAAAGCACAGTGCATTCTCTGAAGTGTAGAGAGGAGGTGTATCAATTTCCCCCCTCCCCATGTGCATCTTGTACATATTCAGAGGATTCTGGAACCTTCTGGATCATATTTTCACAGGCCCAGGCAATCTCAAGGAAGGGATCAATTAGGAATCAATCATCAATTCCAAGTCAAAAATCTCTCTGGAAAACGTGTTATGGATTGAAGCATTTTTATTTATTTAGTTTTCACAGTTTGGTATGTCTATGAGTCTACTTCTTCATTTGTGAAGTGTACTTTTTAATATATATTTGCCTTATAATTGTAGTATATCCAGTTAGGCAATAATTTCACTGAGGAAATAGATTTGGGACTGTTTGACCTGTTTGTTTTGTTTTGCTATGACTTCCTCTTTTATTTCCTCTAAAAATCCCCTCACTAAAAATGTGTTCATTTTATTATCAAACGTTAGCAAGATAATGCTCTGGGTTGCGCTTGACCTTGGAGAGAAGAAGGGCTTTGTATTGCTGATGCCAGCACATGGGCTGTCAAAAAGAAAAATACTGCATACTACAACTTGTTCTATCTGGGGCTACATTTGGTGAGTGCCTCAAAGTTGATTCAAAATGGAAAGTTGCTAGTCGATGAAAGCTGCCAGTAAAATTAAAAAAATAAACTGAATGCTTTGTGGAATGCTGTTTAGTTTCCAGTAAGTCTTTGTGCATAGAACTGACCCTGGTTCATTCATCCCAGATGGAAATGTGGAAAGTACCACTTACCATATGAGATCAGGAGCATCATATTTTGGAGGAGGATGTACATGCTATCTTTACCTTGTAGATCTTGAATGGTGCCTTCCCTGATGGTATTCAGGAGGGCCATGGAAATGGCTCTTCCACAGACCCCTTAATCAAAATGTTATTACTTGGCTTTTAAAGAGTTGAAATATTGTCGCTTAATATAGGTGCTTGAGTTAAGTTGTAATGTTGTAAGGTTGGTTATAAGTTATAACGTTTATGAGGGTTTTTTTTAATTGATGGGGTCTTTGTTGGCAATACAAAATGTGAATATTATAAATAAATACTAATTTGTAAAATAAAATGGATACTTGTTAAAAAAGAGCAAGAACTGGAAAGCCCTAACAGTAATGAACAAAACTTTCACAACAATGGCTCTGTGTGTGTGTGTGTGTGTGTATGTATGTATGTACGAATGTAGATATGTATATGTGCGTGTGTGTGTGTATACCGTACATTACATATATGTATTTATGTTTGTGTATGCGCATATGGCTCTCAGTTATAGGAAACGATCCTGTGCTCATGTGCTGCTCAGCATAGAAGCTTTATTCAGCAGAAATATTTCAGTGGAAACCCAACTATTAGCAATGTCCCAAATAAAATATGTGGAAAATAAATTAATACATCTTGATCAAAACCGCAAAAAAAAAAAAAGTTTAGACATTCCCAATTCTTCCTGTAGTTAAAAATAACTAAAATAGCTTCACCAAGCATGCTAAAATATAGGCTTTTCTAGCTATACTGCAAAAGCTGCTAGTGAAACTGCCAACAGGCTGAACTTGAAGTACTGCTGGAGCTCAAGTTTGATTCATTAAGAATTACGTTTTGTAATCAGTTGTCTAATAAAACCATATCTTCATAGACAAGGAAAAGTGGTTCCATTCCTTGATTAATATTCTTCAGTATGTGTATATAACAAGCATGCTCCTTGTTCCTAAAGCTTTCCTGCTACCAGGAAACATGGTGTTGACTTAACTTTCAGCTAGGTTTCTGAATCTCTGAAGCCTAAGTTATTCTGATTCCCACTTTTATTGCAGATTCACTAAATCTCTGTTATGTTTTGTTCCATATACAAGGGACAGCTTTAGTTTTGCACTAAAGAAAGCTGTTCAGAATTTATCCACATCTCATCCTGTTTATACATGTAACAAAATTTTCTAATTTTGGTCTTGCTTGTTAGGCCCAAAATATCAAGTTTGGAAATTGTAATATTTTTATTACTCGATTTAGAGTCTGATCCCCCCCTCCCCCGCCCCCCCAAATGCTGAGCATATGGAACAGGCTTTCTGTAACTATTTAGAAGAGGAAAGGGTTACAATTACCAGTTTCTGATGTGGCATCCTGAAGTGATTCCAATTTGAAGTATTGCTGCCCGTGAAGCAACTAAATTTTCTGGAAGGACGTTGTCAGGACAGTCATTTATGGGGAAGAAAGAAAAAAGTGGTTTTGTCCAGGGGGTTATTTTTGCAAGGTTTCTGCCACTGACCTTTGCTTTATTTCCTTTCTTGCATTGTGACTATTCTCAGCAGCTGAGGAAATGGTGACGAAGCTTCAAGTTCAATTTGCAAGGCTTTTTCTTTTCCTTGAACGAAAGTCAAGAGGACTGGTCAAGAGGACTGATTCTTTAGTCAGGGTGTAACTCCATGCTTTTAAGTTCATTCTGGCAAGACTGAGACTGTCTGATGAAAAGATGGAATTCTTTGCATCTGTGGAGCCAGTCCAAATGCAACTTGATTCCTATTGTAATTCCGTCTTAGGTTCGGCCAAGGCTTTCTGGTTAAGAGCCCAGCGCCAACAAGAATTCTTGGAAGCTAGATCCTGGGGACAGTTCCTTGGAAGTCAATCTGAATTATCCCAGCCTGCAATCCAAGGCCTGTTTACCTGCAATCCAGACACAAACGGTTTTATCAGTCTTATCGTCACCAAGGCATAGATTTTATTTCCAATTTAAAGGGCATGAGACTTTCAGAGACCCAGAAGGTTGTATATATCCAAAGGGAGAGGGAGAAACACTCCGCTCCCCCACAAAACGGTACTTTCCCCTTAGGACGAGACCTTCCTCTCTCCTTAAAAGGGGAACCTGCGCTGAGCTAATTGTCCCTTTGTTCCCAAAGTTTTGCAAAGAAGAGGAAAAAGCTGGTTGCCTCTCCACATGTTTATTTGTTCAAACCGCCTTCCTCTTCAATCCGGGTGGATTTCATCACATTTTTTTTTTTGGCACCGTAAAACCATGGCCAGGTAGACGAGCATCTGAGAGGGGGCACGAAGCTTCCCCGACGTAGAAGCGAAACTAAAGCCCTAAAGTTAAAGGCTTCGCACCTTCTCCACTTGGTTGCTGTTGTCGGCTTGTCTTCCTCCGGAGGTCCTCGCTTGGTGGGCTCGGTCCCTTCGCTCGCTTTTATGGCTAAGACAAATCAGAGTAATTCTTGCCGGTAGCCCGGGCCTACTTGTTCCGAAGGGGATGGAAAGTCGCCCATTCCCGGTTTAGGCAACCGCAGCAGCAGGCCCCTCTAGCATCCCAACGCCGGGAGAGAGCTTTACGCATTCCTCTCCGCCCATTTCTTTGGCAATGAGCCCTAGTGCTGAGACAGACTTGGTCCTGCGAAAATCTGCCCGGGAGATTGTAGTCAGGAACTTCAAAAAAAGCGCAGTTCTTTAGGGTTACTAGATTGGGGCTTTACAAATCCAAGCCATTCTCACTACCCCCCTGTAATGAGAAATGCCCGTCTCTGCCACCATCTAGTGGTCGACCGGATTTTTGGCAGCCCAGATCTGGTAACTCCAATCTTCTTGTTTCCCCGCGGTTTTATTATCGAGCTGCCTTGAAAACGTGCAAACCTTAAGAGTTCATTTGTGCTGCCGCTGAAGGAAGGGGGAACATCCGAAGAAGTAATGAAGTAGCCAAGGAAGTGAAGCTTTCTCAAGCTTTCTCTCCCACGCAATTCAGCAGGCAGCCGCAGCACCCACATCTACTCAAAGGGAGATGAGCGAAAGAGCTCTGAAATCGTAAAAGAAGAGAGAGACCGGAGTTTGGGGCGACCGGCAGCGGCAGAGATCCTAAGCAGCCCCATCCTCCGCTCCCTTTTTACATGCTTCTCCTAGGCATCTTTTAGGGCGCCCTACATGGGAACCTCAGTCCATTCCTTACTGCAACTGTCGAGGACTTCGGCCTGGGTTCCCTGAACAGGTTGAGCTAAAAGCCGATCCTCTGCACGGTTCCTTTGAAGAAGCCACCTCCAGGCGTCCAAGCAGCTGCGGAGCGAGTCTTCCAAGACCGCCACCCCCATCCCGGATAGCTGAGTACACACCTGCCCTCCCTTCTCTCTCTCTCTCTCTCTCTCACACACACACACACACCCTCGCCAATCCCGATCAGAGCTCCTAGGCCTTTTCGCACCGCTTCTCCACAACAGCCAACGGAGCCACCTCTCTATCGGTTGTCCAGCTCAGCGAATTAGATCGGATCCCATAGATCGGGACAGGGGGTAGGCACACCGAACTTCCAGCGCCGTCTTCCTGAATGAATAAAAACGTCAGAAAAAGTTGAAATCCTTTAAAAGCATTTCTCTCTCTCTCTCTCTTTTTGCAATTCTTCCAAATATTCTGGGGAAGGGTCTCCTTGGGGCTAAAGTGGTTGGCTCCACTTCGTTCGTTTCCTCAACCCCCCCCCCATATCCTTAACGTGGCTATTTCCAGATGTGTCTTCCTCCCAGCTGGCGAAGCCGCTTCAAGTTGAAGCCTCTCGGGGGTTTTGTAGGGCTCCAGAGGCGCAGAAGGGAGAATTGCCCGACTTTCTTTTCGGATGGGGCTCCGAGCCTCTAAAAAGGGAGCGTCACTTCTTTTTGGAAAAAGGTAACTTGCCGAAGTAATACGAAGGTTGTCTCCCATTTCTATAACCTTCCCGCTTCTCTTCTGCTTCTCTTCGCATCTGGGGTTGGGATTCGCAGCATTGAATCCCCGGGGGGGGGGCGCACAGAGGATTGCCCCCCCCCCAAAAAAGTTATTTGGGCTGCTCACGGACATCGAAACAGTCCGCTTGGAGGAGGTCAATTTTGTTCAAGTGTCCCAGAAAAAATGAGAGAAGCGCTCGATCCGGAATGAGCCGATTCTAGCCACCGCATTTCGGTGACTGCGGGAGACTGCCAAACTTGGAGCGGCGAAATCGGAGTCAATCGGTTTTGAAAGTGGGATTTTCATTCGGCTTTAAAAAAATAATAATCCCCCCCCCCCGCTAAGTACACAAGGAAAAATCCCAGAACTTTGAAACCCGGTTTAAATTATTTACCCGCTGTTCGTTGTGATGATTTTCTGATATCGCTTTATTTAAGTGCAAGAACGTTAAGTTTTAATGATGAGAGAATAAAATTCTGCGTAGACTTGACATTTATTTTCCGGCTGCTTTGTTCCCTGTGGTTAAGCCAATATTGAAAGTGTTTTCCGCTTCTCAGTCCGAAAGAACTAATTTTTTTTACGTCATTGCATTTATTTTTAAATAAGTATTTCTCGAAAAAACCTCCAATGTCGAACCATACACTTGAGGGATCACATACCCTTCTAATATCGCCGCAAAATTATTTTTATGGCTATCTTGCTTGAAATCCGCATCATTTCAGATAATTTCGAATTCCTACCTCTCCGCTACTCAAACCCCTCAATTAAAACGTTTTCTAATTCATAACATATGGGCTCTATCTAGTTTTAGCCAGATTTTAATTTGCGTTCGTTTGCTTTGGCTACCTGCCGATTAGACAGATCCAGATCGAAAGCAGCACATTTCACCTCTCATTCCTAAACGGGTTCAATCTTTTAAAAAGCCCGGCGTTAACAACGACGATGATTTCAGCAACAAAAACAACAAAAAAAAGTCCAGTTTGACTTCAAGGCGAACTTTTTCGAGGATCGCCAAAACGAAGGTTAAAATAAAGCCGCGGTCTTTTCATAGCGGCCGCTAGTGGGTGCTGTCGCTCTACGAAATTACATACAGCTAGCGGCAGGCTGAGAAGGCAGCGATTGGGTCGTCCAAAAACCGAGAGCAGCCGCGCTAAGCTCGTCCTTTAATTTCAAGAATCGGCTCCAAACTTTGTCGCGGGGCTTCCCTTTCCAACGAATATTTGGCCCGTTTGAGGCCCGGCAACCGAACCTAACCGCGCCGCCCATAAAGCCCCCCGTGCCAGGGGGTTGCAAAGCGACACCCCCCCCCCACGAGCGGATGCAAAAGCGATACAGACGCGCTGCGCGGGAGAAGTTGCACTTTGAAGCTCGCAAGCCAGAATCCCTTCGCGCCCTTCTGGTGGTTAAGAATTTGCGCAAGTCGCAGGTTTGCACCGGGCGAGTTTGCAACGAGCCTGGCGTTGCAAGCGAGCCGCGCAGACTTTTTGTTTTTTTTTTAGCAAGGGAAAGGGTTCAGAATAATGCAACCCCGCCCCGCTCTTCCCGTCGCGCTCCTTATTGCCAGCAGCGAGTCCGCAAAGGAGCTTTCCAAGGGCTACGATCTGGCTGGCGTCTGTAACTCGAACCTTAAAACGAGTCTCGGGCTCAGCGGTCAGAGGCCACCTGCTATTCAAGGCAGGCGAAATAAGGCGAAGGCGAAGGCAAAGTTGGCGAGTTCCGAAGGACGTTCTTGCCTTTCTCCCTCACAGGCTCGGCGGGGAACGCGAGAAGTGCGAGACGCTCCCTGCGCCCAATCCTTAAGAAACAC
>JANHZT010008654.1:24193-34489 GCA_032468215.1 Stegonotus admiraltiensis | reverse complement strand
GAGGCTATTGGTAGCAGAAGGCGGTCCCGTAAATATCCCGGTCCTAAGCCATGGAGTGCTTTAAAGATGTTAATCAATACCTTGAATCGCACTCGGAAGACCACCGGCAGCCAGTGCAGCTCACGCAGGAACTGCAATTTAGTCTTCTAAAGTGTCTTTTAAATTGAAAACTTAATATTCAGAAGTCAGCAATTCTGAGGAGAAAATATAGCTTATTCCATAAATTCTCTCCTCCATCTTCTAATTCGGTTTTGCTCTTGCATGCCTTCAAGAATATTTGTCCTTGGTGTGGGTTTGAGATATCCTGTTACTATGCACATTGCATACTGCTTCACTGACAGCAATGTCAACTGGTTTTGCATATGATAATTCTATCAAATTAAATGTTTTTCTGCTACATGGTGAATTTCTCTCTCTGCTATTTTGCTGATATTATTTCATAAACACTGTTACACTGTTTCAAAGACTGGTTGTTCTGTGTGGATATTTCTATGCTTTTTAAATTTCTTTAATATTATTTTTAGTTTCTCAAAATATATCTATCTTTAAAATGGGATCATTAAAATAAAATAGATAAGAAATACATTTTAGTTTCATTATTAGTCATAGCCATTGCCCACACTTTGCTATCCAATTTCCTGATTACTGACTGCTAGTAAATTGTGACATCACATTATTTTGCTGCTTCACACCCTATTAATTGGATAAGGTTACTTGATCCTTTGCAACTAAGTTACAACCCAACCATAAAATATATATTGCTTATGTTTAGCTCAAAGAAACAATATACTATAACTGAATTTAAATATGATTTGCTTATATAAATTTATGATATTAATGTAGCTTATAAGAGGTATGGGGGGGAATTAAAATCTTAGATGTACATATCTCATTTTCAGATATTTATTCAATAAAGCCTATCATACCCTACCATGTGCAGGCAATAAATATAAAAGTTATTTAAAATATTTTAATATACAGTTAATTTTTATCTCGATCTGGAATTTCATGTACTATTAAATATATGTCATAAGTATGTAGATTTATTTTGCTATTACAAAATCAACTTGCCAAAACATATGCGCTAAAAATTAATAAATGGTTTCCACATGTTCAACTCCTAAATTTAATAATACATATGCACACATATATAAATACATATCAGCAATATCACAAATGTTCGTATTAACTCAATTCTGACAACCAATAAATCTTCCAATGTCCATAAAGTGCTTTCATGAATGACAGCATACCTATGGTTTGATCAACCTGTCAGTGGTCAGTCTATTCAAAGAATTATGACCAATTGTAATTTCTATATACAAGTCAATTGCCTCATAAGTCTGAAAATCATTTTAGTAATATGACTGTCATTTTACTAGGCTTTCAGAAAGCTGGCAAGAAATAGTTGACAGTATAAGTCTTTCAAAGACACTGAACTTCCTTTAATAGCCATATTTACTATTTTCCCAAATTCAAAAGGTAACTAACACCACGCAAACCTTACAGAGTTGCCTTGTGGCAAAACAGGCGGCAAATAAATTTAATAAAGTAAATAATAATTAAGAGAGACATAATAATATATAATAAGATATGTCACTCTTTTGAAAGCAAAACAATATATCAAATGGGAAAAAGAATAGGCATGACAACTGATATATAGCCATCTGAATCCTTAATCATTTGTCCTCAACTAGTGATCAGAGTAAGTCTTTATTCATAACTCTTTAAGACTAGTTGTTTTAGTATATTCTTCTCTGTATATCTGTGGTGACTTTCAGTGACAATAAGCAAACATGTGAGTCATGCTTTTGAATAGTTTATTAGTATCAGATCACTAAACTCATGAATAAACATCTTACTATTAAATTAGGTTAAAAGAGCCTTATCGCTATTTTACATGGTACTATTATTAATTTTTTGTCAGCTATTGGTATACCCAGGCACAATTAGTCTATTTGATTAAAACTTGTTCTTCAGATTATTTGATCTTTTTAAAAAATCTATTAATGGAGAGCTCTTCTGGGTGAACTTCATCTATCTCTCTGATAAGGATATATAACTGGGACAATATGTGTTGGTGGAATTGGCAGAGTTAAAGAGCAGCTTTTTAAAAGGTGTGTATTTATTTTGGGGGGCAGGTAACAGTTAATACTGTTTTACAGTGAACAGGTATTGGGTCAATTCGATTAATAAATAATAGATTTGTATATTTGAGATATATGTTAAAAGAATGTGATGTATATTAATTTAGCAAGTATAGATGAAAAATGTATAGCCATTTGTAGACCAACAATACAAGGGAGGGAACCTATTAGATTTGTGTGAGATACAGGTATCAGCATTCAACTAGGTGGATATGTAATAACTATATGTTTATTGTTAATTTTATATTTGTTACATATGCCTTTTTTTCTTCTTTTCCTTTTCCTTTTTTCCTTTTCCCTTTTTTTCTTGTTTGCAATACTTGTTTTATTATTTTCTTTATTCTGTATTTGCATTTTATTTTTGGAAAAATAATAATTTATTAAAATACGGGGTTGGACATATACAAACTAGGTGAAGGTTATCTAGTGTCTTCCAGATATTTTGGCTGATATTTTCCATAATCCTCTGCTTCTGGCTTCACTGACTGTAAAGCAAAAGTTCAAATATTTGACTACCCTTCGACTAGCAATATGTTAGGGAAAAAAGAATGCAGTTATCAAAACATAAATCACAGAACAAAGTAGTTAAAATACAAAGAGAATAGTAACAATAGATATTAGAATTCAAAACATTAAATGGAAAACAGACAATGCCATTCAACTCTGTCTTCATTCCTGAGCCTTGGAAGAATTCATTCATTCATTCATTCATTCATTCATTCATTCATTCATTCAAGAAAATCTTCTGAGACTTCCGGTTGACATTGTGGTGCTATTGGACATGACATGCTGAACTCACGTGAACTCCACAAACTCACGCTGAATCCCTTCATTAGAGGGCCCCGTAAAGGGTTAAAGTCACCATGTAGGGGTGATGAAGAGTGGGGGGGTGCCTTGCAAATCATGGAGAGCAGCGGCTCTCCTTCTTGATCCAGGGCTAATTCCCTCTCATCTGACGACAAAGAGGAGAGGTAGCCATTATGGCTGCCATGAAGCTGAGGCAGCCAAAGAAATGAAGACTGTGCTGGAGCGGTGTGTGAACAGTGATTGGAACTGGGTGAAGTGATTTTTTTTCTACTTGAAACCTACCCTAAAGAAAATAAACTCTGGAAATAGAGGAGACAATGAAGAGACCAGGGGAAAAGACAGGACTAAATAAACAAACAAAACAAGAAGATAAGAGGGAGAAGGTAATAAAAGTTTATGAAGCAATTCAGAGAAAATACATGCTAAAAGACCAAAAAATGATACTAGATAAACAGAAAGATCCTTTGAAAAGAAAATGGAGAGTTGGGCAGATTCTCTGGAGGTTTGGCAACAAATGATAGTAGAGATGGAAGAAATACTTAAATTAAACAGGAAAGACATAGATAGAGAAGAAGACCCAAGGGAGGAATTTGGGAGGCAAGTCGAACTACAAATATGAATTGAAATATTAAAATATTAAAAGAGATGACGGATAGAGGAAATGTTGTATAACACAAGATTGGCTTTACTAGGATCTAGAATAGAGGCAGACACAAGAAATAGGGGGAATATTATAATATTATTAATATTATAAAAATATTATTATTTTTAAAATAATATATTAAAAGTAGTAGCTAGATACAAAGATTAGAGGTTGAAAGATGGTGATACTATGTACGTTCTAATGATACCATTATTGTTATTAGAATGGGGACTAAAATGTTGAACAATTAAATAATGAAGGCATATATTTTAATACAGATATGCATAAGCATATTATTATAATTACATAAGTATGATTTAAATAACAGATAATAATAATACTATCATTACTACTTGTATTCAAATGAATGATACCCAGATGCCCCACTGTTCATGTATTTATATTGATGTATATTTTTAAAAAAAAATTAAAAAAGAAAAAAAGAAAAAAGAAAATCTTCTGTAATTCAAGGATAGAATAGAATAGAATAGAATAGAATAGAATAGAATAGAATAGAATAGAATAGAATAGAATAGAATAGAATAGAACAGAATAGAACAGAATAGAATAACAGAGTTGGAAGGGACCTTAGAGGTCTTCTAGCCCAACCCCCTGCCCAGGCAGGAAACCCTACACCACTTCCTAGGCCTTTCGTCCTGAGATTCCACAGTTGGAAAAACTGATTGAATGGAATGAGCTGTGCCATGGCATATTATAGGAAAATAGGAAAATATACAAATTGGATAAAGATGTTTCATGAAAATGGGCACTGTTCTCTTTCTCCATTTCCCTTTTTGCATCTATGTGCAGTTCAAGAAATCCTAGAAGCCTTAACAAATATAATAAATCATTTTGCTGTAGCACTGTAGCAAAAAATCTTTAGTCTCATAAATGTTTTTTTAAATGGATAGTACATTAATAGATTATCCAATTTACAGCATAATATCTTTTGATGAAGAGGGATTTTATGCATTTTCTTACTGTAGATTATTTTCAGTAGAAACAATAACTTGAACACCCATTTTTCTGTTTAACTTTTTGTTTGCTGAAAATCATTAAACTTCTGAAAATTTAGCAATGTGCTCATAAAATTTATCAGAATCTACTCTTGGTTTTCCAGTCACAGAGGCTCTTGCCTCATACCAATGAAACAAAGGCAAATGTGTATTTCACATATTTTCTATTTTCTTTCTAGTTTAAATATTAGGCCCTATTTTCCCAAATATTTTAACAATACAAAACATACAAACATTTCTTCATGGAAACTGGGGAATATTTGAATGTTGTTTCTTCATCTATATTAGACAAAAAGCAGAAACATTTTCCACTGGGGAAAAAATGATGCTATTCCAAGAAGAACGGAAGAAAATTCAGATCATGAATAGAAAGTGATTCATAAATTTAAAAACCTAACCAGTAAATAATTCAAACTACCTGTTTTTCTCCCCCAAATATGTTTTCTGTAAGTATTCTTACATGAGATATTGTAATACAAAGATTCAGAAACATAAAACATATTAGCAAAACATTTCTGTCCTTTTTAACCCTACATTCAATGAATCCTCTGAATAAGCAATTAACATGAAATTGCATCTCAGTATAGTACATTGCTTATTTCTGTACTTTAATTATTAATGAGTGTAAATATAGGATCTATGCATTTTCCAAAAACAGCTGGTATAGGCTAGATTAAAAAAAATAAATAACAGACTGATCCATTTGTTGCAAACAATCCCAATGGAAAAAGTTACCTTTAGCTGGATTTACTTTAATCCCTGATTTATACAGCATCTCTTCATTCTGCCAGTCCCCGTTCCTGACAAATGTCTTCAGTCCGTAAAAAAAAATTAATGCAGCAGTAGCCAAAAAAATCAAGTTCTTCAGAAAGCGCTTTTGGACTTTGACATAAAGGGCTCTTGTGCCCACAGTGATCAAGAGGCAGAAGCCCATACTAGGTATATACAACACACGCTCTGCTATCACAAAGCCTACATAAAAAAATAAGTTTGTGGCAGGAATAAAAGGAACAATTAATAAAGAGAGTGACAGAACCACAATATTCTCTGTTGAGGGGATGTGTGGTTTTTGTGGTAGGCCTTTGTTAATGCCATTTTCTTCTTTAGACGCAAAACTGGACCTCAACTCTTTATATTCCAGTTCAGATAGGTAGTTGTGACTATTGCCATTAAGTCTGCCATTTGTTATACTTTTTCCATTGCCTTCTCTTTCTATGCTGGAATTTCTCAAACTGGTATAAGTAAGGAGGAGGAGTCCAGCATAAAAGGCCACTGTGTGTAGATTCCTCCAGTCACTGATTGTTTTGAGAAGAGGCACAGCATCCATGGACCAATCAAAGCTAAGAGTGTCTGGGCACAACAGCAGCCAAAGGTTTTTGGTTGGCAAATAAAAAAAGGTCAGAGCTCTTGTTAAAAAACTATCTGAGTCAGCTGCTGGATTGTCAGAGTTGGAAAAGCTGGGAGGTTTGTTCCCCATCCAGTAGAAGCGAAGACCCAGCAATAAAGCTCCCCAGAAGATCAATAAACCAATGCTCAAAAGAAGAGGCCAATTCTTCCTCTGCAAAAGAGAAAAAGAGAAAAAAGAATTATACTTGCTAATTCTTTGCTAAAACTGTGAGGCTTTTTTTAAAAAAGATAATTAATCCTAACCTAAGGAAAAATTATAGTTCTGGAAATCATATATTCTTGGTTCAGACCTCTGAGCTAATATTTTATATTTAAATTTCATTTCTGTATGCTTTTATTCTATTTATAGTATTTCTTTCTGCTGCTAAATTTTCATTGTAAAACCAGATAGCAACATTTTAATGTCTCTCAAAGTTCCTCATTTACTAATTTATTGCAACAGGTCTCATTGTGAATTAAATTATTTTGGAAGTAAGTGCAACTTATTTTAAAATAGCTCTCACTTGTTCCAGCCTGTTTTGCAATGTTGGGACA
The DNA here is from genome assembly GCA_032468215.1 of Stegonotus admiraltiensis. Lineage (NCBI taxonomy): Eukaryota > Metazoa > Chordata > Lepidosauria > Squamata > Colubridae > Stegonotus > Stegonotus admiraltiensis. The sequence goes on along the minus strand of JANHZT010008654.1, from coordinate 27,935 downwards.
CATTTTATCTGAAGGATATGAACTTTGAAATATTGGTTCTGGACTTACTATTTACTGTTTTTATGCAAAACTAATTTAAATTGGCATTTCCAGTTATACAATTGCAGCATACAACATATTGATAATTATTTCCTTTTGCATACAGTTTGAAGATGGACTGATTTCACCTTAATTAGTGCTTTTTAAAACTTTTAAGTTAAATCTGGAGCATCATTAAAATATCAATTTCAGCTACACTAAACTATTGTGTAGAATGCAAAATTCAAGAACAAGATCACTTTAGTGATTAAAAGTACACTTTAATGCATACTTTTAATTTATTTTTGGCAGCCTATAAGATTTGCAATTTGTCTGAACTACTCTGTAACATTCAGGGTAGATACAGTTAGTGTGTATTATTATTGTTGTTGAAATTTGACTCAGAGCACATACCGGATTTTTAAATTTAAAGATTTCATGATACCCACGAAGGTACTGGCCACAATACAAGATAGTGTGTGAGCCAGAAAAAGTATCCAATAGTGGTTCCCAATATAAAGACATTTTAATTCCATGAGTCCTATTCCCTTAATTAACAAACTTTGGCAAATTAAATTATTTTCATAAATGGCTGCAGGAAACATATGGTAAAATATATACTAAGGTAGAAGTCTATTTTACTACTATATTTCTCTACTGTCACTCTACTAGAGCACTCAGGGCAATTTACAACCTAAAGCAGCAGTAAACTATTCAATAAACAAAATAACAGAAGTTTAATTAAAATGCTTAGTCTCATTAATATTATATTTACTATTAAGTAATCTGCATTCTAAAAGCAAAAGTTGTCCTGGCTTCTCTATTTTCACATATTTTTTCTAAAAATGATATAAATGCCATGTAGATTTGACACATTTTATGTCGCAATGTAAAAATTCTGTTTTCTAGATTTCTCCCAAATCTTGTTTTTAGGGGGGGAGGGGTGTTTCCAGATGACAGGATGTAAGGACCAGATACAGCAAAGCTAATAGAAACTACCCTATAAAAGTTGGGATGTTGCACAATCTGTGTGCTAGGTCTCTGAATAGCCAAAATGTGCCAGAATTAGAATAACTCATTGAATACTACCGTATTTTTCAAAGTATAAGATGCACCTTTTTCCCCCCTAAAAGAGGGTGAAAATTTGGGTGTGTCTTATACACCGAATGTAGCCCCGCCCAGCCTCTGAAACGGAGGTTTCAGAGACTGAAAAAAGCTTCTGAAACCTCCGTTTGAGAGGCTGGGAAAAAAGCAAGATGCAGAGCTCACAACCAGTGAACCTGTTATTAAAGTTCACCTCTGGGAACAGCTGATTGGGGGTATTCCAGGAGGCCGATCCATCCGCAATCAGCTTTTTTCTTATTATCCTCCCCAAAAACTAAGGTGCGGGTTATACTCCAGTGCGTCTTATAGTCTGAAAAATACAGTAATTAATTTAATATGATTATAATTTAGATTTTAATTGTTTACAGTGCTTCTATCCAATTTATCTTTTGCACTAGAGACCCGAGCACACCTATTACAGACCAAATATGAGATTTTATCCAAAGAAATTTAGGCATACATATTTTAGGGAATCAACTTTTTAAATAAAATGACCAAACTAAGATTAACCAAGATACAAATCCCATTTATGCAATGGTATTTTATGATCAAGCTTGAAAATATCACAGAATAACACCAAAGCTAATAGAACCTACCCCATAAAAAGGGAATCAAACAGTGTAAGTATACAAGTGGTAGTGGATCTTGATTTTGGTAACTGTGCTTGGACTTTAAACTCGTGCCTGGACTTTGAACTTTATATGTGGATTTGTGGACTTGTGCCTTGCTCTTGGATTTTGTGTTGCTTGTGACTTCATGCCTTGGCTGTGCAGACTTGGACTCAGTGGAACTTTGTGTTGAGTGAGACCTGGGGAATAATATTAGAAGCTTGCAGTGCCTCAATAAAGTATTCAAACTCCTTGATGTGTGCTGTGTGGACTAGGACAGGGCACCTAACCTCCTAACAGATTTTAGATTTTGGACTACTCTGCACCTTTTCCCTGCTCCCCTATCAACTAATCTGGGCCTCTTTCTGGGAAGCGTTGTGTTGCTCGAACTCTTCTCCAGATTGACAATATTTTTTCATATATCTGAAGATAGTAAGAAAGAAGGAAGGGATCAGAAGCCCACCATAAGATTCTAGAACATAAGATTCTATGAACAAAGAAACCATATGACTGAAAGATGACTTTTTGAAATGTTCTATAGATACAGTCATTTTTAGGGAACAACTTCAGAGCTAGCATTTATTAACTCTTCATACCAACAGCCCTTTATTCTTGCAGTTTTCTTTCTGGATAAAACCCAGCCGGAGATGGAGCTTTTTATAATGCTTGGCAGCAATGATTAGATTACTGTACTGTTAAGAGTCCTAATCCATCCCATCTGCCATATGCTTTCATATCCTTATTAAATCCTCTAACCCTTTAATCAGTTATGGTTTTCCTTCGAGAGATTTTTTTAAAAGAAAAAAGATGACTGAAGTGCCATCTATGTTTTCTATGGCTTCCATCAATAAAATGTCCTACAGGTGTTCCTTACTGCAAAATCTGCACAACATTATCATCACTCTGCTAAATCAAACTCCATAGTAGATTACCCTATTATTTAACACTTTGTTAATGTAAAGTTCCTATTTATCCAGTAGCACATGATGTTTCCAGAAGGCAAGCATGATTTCCTCTGTTCTCTCCCGTTCCTCAGGTAAGAAAAGAAAAGAAAAACATTGTAAAAGCAGTTTACAAAAAACTATATGTTTAATTGTGCTTGGTCCAGCTTTAAAATTTATATATTTTACTCCTTCTTCCTCTACCTTAATAAAACATAAAAAGGTAAATGTGATTATTTGGACATATGATTAATTCATTTTGAACAACTTCTGGATATTTTAGCTTGCATGGAACACAGCATGCAAATGGTTACCAAAAGTGTGAACCATTGGCAGTATGTTGGAATTGCCTACAGGAAACACACTGCTTCCTATGCATACTTCGGCTTCTTAGTTGTTTATCTACTGATTGAAGTAGGCTATAACCCTATCATTAACTGCTATGAGCTGCATGCATATTCAATATCAGTAATTCCATTTTAAAATGCACATGCATAAAGTAAAGATAAAAACAAACAACATATTTTAACATAAACAACATTGCTTAATTTTCCCCATAGAAAATAGAATACCAGAAGAAGCGACATTTCTACAGCTCAATGCACAAAGCCTACTGAAATTATTAACTTTACGATCAAATAAGCAGAGAAAAAACTCAGGTTATAATTTTATTTTTTTTAAAAAACATAACCAGTTTTCTATTTAAGGAGATAAAAAATATAAAATACTATAACAAAAACACAATTTCAGATCCTGCTTTTAAAATCATATTCATTCACTTTTAGTATTTGACCTTTTGAAAATGTAAAACTAAGTGAAAAAACTGATGGCAACCTTTTTAAACAATGAAATAAAACAATAGTACAATCTGGGAATATATGGAGGAATAGTAACTTGGTCAGTCAAGTTAACTTGAGGAAATATGCCTATAGCAAATTTAACTAGGAAAAGACATAGAGCAACTTCCAACCTTGAAAGCAGGGGTGAAATGCTCCCGGTTCGGACCGGCTCGGGCGAGTAGGTAGCGATGGCGGCGGGCAGTTTGGAGAACCGGTAGCAAAAATCCCTGGC
>JANHZT010008653.1:0-12240 GCA_032468215.1 Stegonotus admiraltiensis | reverse complement strand
CTACTAACCCATGCAGCCTGGCCTGTGGGTACGTGCGTGTGTGTATGGGTACAGGTAAGACATCAATATGTAACAATTTTCTTCCTGGTGGCTCAACATTTCAATCAATTTGCTTCATCTACGATAGCCCTACAAATCAAGGCCTCTTAATTTGCTGGAGTTGCTTATATACTTAAGGGCAGGATGACTTCTTACACTTCTTTGGAGGAAACACAGTTGGTTGTCCACTTCCTTTTCCGGAGAACTTGATTTAGACAAGTTACCTGGCTCTTTATCTGAGAAAATGAGGTGGCAGGAGCAGGAGGAGGTTGATATAACAGTATTATCAGAATATGGTAAACTATGGCAAATAAGGAACAGTTGGACATACCAATTTTGTCTCTTAAGTGAGGCCTCAATATATAAGTTAGGAAATCTCTAAGAAAGAAATGTAAGCCATTCACAGAAATTTTATTTTAATCTTTTCACTAATGAATAAGGATTTCTTATTTTTCTTATTTTCCAAGATTCTCTTACTATCCCTTCCTACATTAAACCTGATTAATAAAATGGTGAGAGTCTTGCTTCCTCGGTTATGTACTGCTGTTGGACAGAGTACAGGTGGTCTGTTGGACACCTCTATTTATTTTATATCATTTCTGTTTTCTGCAAGACAGAATCTAAAATATATACTTTGATCATACATGCAAATGAATAGCAGTATGAAAAATACTAAATATAGTTTATCGTTTGAACAAAAGACAATATGTGCAATGTTTGCTAACTGTTTTTGCACAAATGCAACTATGTGAAAATGGAAAGCCAACTTTTTGCAGTTTGGAAGTCTTCCCTGGCTGCAATCCCTTTTACTAATTATCATAATAAGTAAATATTACTGGTATTCCAAATTGTGAAAGTTAAACAATAATAGAATCACATTATTTTGATGTCAATAAATTATGTTTTCAGAAATAAATAATTTCTCCAAGTTTCATTATACAAAAGAAAAGATTCTCCAAGAATTTGTACCCCTCTTTACCCTTCTAAATTTTTAATAAAACATGATTGATTAACATTCAAATACAAGCATGGAAAACTCTATCGACCCTCGTACTAATCAATGTTTCCAAGAAATCAAAAGTCCCAGCCAGCGAATTTGGATTGCTTACAGCCAATAACAGTTCATGTTTGCATTCTGATATTTTTGGCTTAAGGCCTGCAACTGATGGATCTGTACAATCTGATGTGAGACAAATATGTTTAGACCTAACTTCAGGTTTACTGTGGAATTGGCTAAAGATCAAATGTAGCACAAACATTTGAGAAACTGTAGATTTCCTTAAAGCAAGCATAAATAAATGTTGAACATTTTCTCTAGAGTTTCTCCAAATTTCATTATATTGTGATTTTGAAGTAGAAAAAGGAATCATTAACTCTATATAATAGTGCAACAAGACCTGTATTGCCCCTGCCATTACATTCTGAACCAGATGCAGATCTGAATGTTCTTCAAGCCATACAGCACCATGTACAGTGTGTTCCAATAATCCAGTCGACCAAAGCATAAGTAAACACAAGCAATGACTCCCAAATCTAAGAAATGGTGCAGCCGGTGCACAAGATATATTTACATTCAAAGGCCGTACTGGTCATGTCTGTGACCTGTTCTTGGAACAGGACCCCTGATCCAGGAGAATCCTAGATTGCACTAACGGCTCTGACTGGGGTAAGGGGGGAACCCCAGCTTTAGTTAAAAATATGTGGGGCATTCTAAACCTATAACTACTATAGCCAGTCTTGTCATGGTTGAGCCCAGTTCTTCTCCATCCAAACCCATACATCTTCCAGAAATTGGAAAACAAAATATTCACAGTATGATTTGAATGGCTGGAGCAATGTTGTATAACTGAGTATCATTGGCATATTGATAGTTGGCCCCACACTGGTGGAGGAACTCATCCAGCAGCTTCATTTGCCTGTGAGCAAACTGAAAGTTGAGTTCTAGGGTGCACCCCACAGGACCTCTCACCCCTCACCATACCAACTGGAACCAATGCTGGAAGACAGAGGAGAACTGTTGAAGAACTGTGTCTTCCATTTTCAACCCTCTAGGACAATCCAGAAAGATTCTACTGGTATGTAAAGCCACTAAGAAATCAAGAAGGGCCACATGGATGCATCACCCCCATTCCAGTCCTGAAAGAGGTCATCCAGCGTGTGATTAATAGCATTGCATTATTATATCCCAGCCTGAGTCCTTCCTGTAACAGGTCCAGATAATCCCCTATCTCCAGAGCCCTCTGAAGCAATATCACTGTTTAAACAACTTTCCCAAAAAAGGGATGGTTGGAGGCTGGGCAGAAATATATGGTTTCTTGAGTAAGGGGTGTACCACCTCCTCCAAGGTGACAGAACAATGAAACTGTTCCTTTCCATAAAGAAGCATTTATGGCCAAGTTAAAAAAAACTGAGGAACAGAAACCCTTGTGCTTCTGGATCCCATCCATCCCCATGAAGCTTCTTAAAAGTGCACATCTTTCCTGTCAAGAGAATTTATAGGATTAGGGAGGATGCACAAGGGTCTGCAAGAGAGGCCATACTAGTCTGGGAAGTGCATGGTACTGAGGTCAGAATAGCAAGGGAGTGCTAGCGTGCAAGGGAGATGCAGCAGGGGCACGTGGGTAGGTGGGTGCTAAGTGGCTTGTGGGATGTGCATGCAGAGGGGCTGGGGGAAGGAACACAGGTAAGGAAGACTTACTCCAGACTCTTGCAACCTTCACTGCATGCCTCACCATTGACTTTCTGGGTTGCCAAACACCCAGATCATGATCCTGTGATTGTGGATGTGCTGGAAGAGCAAGAATTCTGAGGACTGGTCCTAACCATCCTTTGTTCAGCACACTTGTAATTTTGAATGGTTGCTGAATGAATGGCCATATATTGAGAACAACCTATAATTAAACCAGCGATAAGAATAAACTAGGGATTAGGAAGTCTGACAAGGAAAATAGGATTCAAAATAAAAAAGCAACGCCAGTCTTGCAACATATTTACAGACACACACAGAGAGAGATGTGTACAAAATAACTAGTCTGATAATTTCCAAGAAATTGAACAATTCTGAACACAAAGGTCACTGGCTATTTATTTGTTTAAATATGGCTGCATATCTCACACAATGACTCTTGGTGGCATACTAAGGTTAAGAACCCAACAGTTAAAACAATATCCCAGTGAGGCCAAAGTAAATGACACCTTCCAAGCATAAAATTATATTAACAACAAAGCCTGCCTACCTTCCTGGCCCAAACATTTGGAGATACAGCCTTGCAAAAAGCTAAAGGCTATCTGAATCTGCAGGATGCTGTTCTACAAGGTAGGTGCTGCCACAAAGTAGGCACCACTCCTGGGACAAGTTGATGCTGTTTGATGGATCTAATGGGGTGAGCACAAACACAGGGAGACAGAGATGTGTTTCCTAGTACTATGCAATGCAGGACTGTATAGATGACCACCAGCACTTTGAATCACACCCAGAAGTCTACTGGAAGACAGGGTAGCCTATGGAGCTGCAATTTTATATGGGCATAGCAAGAGATGCTTAAAATACTCGTGCCACCTTCTGGACCTGCTGTGGCTTCCAAGAGTTTATCCAGGGATATTCCACATAGAGAGTATACAGTATTACAAGTCCAAATGGAGGATAATTAAGGCATAAGTCACTGTAAGCAAGGAAAATAAGCAGGTGCAATTGGTGCACAAGATAGCGCAAAGGTTCTACTGGCCATGGTGGCCACCTGTTCTTTGAGTAGGCATTGAAAGTCCAGAACTCCAATTGACTAGGGAAGCACTGTACCGTTTTGTTCTATTACTTCTATTAAATATATTCTTTAGTCAATTTATTAATAGTGGTACTTGACAAATTCTTTTGTTGTTACCATTCAAACCAACTATTGCAGAGGAAAGTTCAAAGTTCTTAATCAAGTGCATGCAGATCACCTTATCATAGCTGAGAGCCAGATATTAATATTTTACTATTAAGCCTCATGTACAAAAGCTCTCACTGACACATTATTCCACATATTTCTGATCTATACTTTAGAACAGAAGGAGAAAACTATTCTATTCAGCTAAAGACAATGCATATTAAAGGACAGTTGGCTAATTCAAGGTATTGTGTTAAACTTCTCCTCCTCACAGTCATACTCCTATGCATTACTCCTGACCTTGAGTATGTTGATATAAAAAGTTTACCTTCTCCACCCCTCACAATGAGGCTCAGTAATGTTACTGCTCTCACAGAAATTGCTTCATAGGTATGTTCCTTGCCATCCTTTCCCCTCCTACCCAGTATCACCTGCTGGTGGGGAAAGCAGCTGCCTGAATACATGGCAGGATAGAGATGGGTCTTCATGCCTGGCTTTATTATTTATTTTGTTTGTGTGTTTGTTATTGTGAGAATACTAACCCATGTTGAAAAACATGGGAGACAAGATACTGAGTTCCTCTCAGGGACAATACTTATCGTCAGTGGTGGGATTCAAGGTGTTATAACCGGTTCACTTCATGTGAACTTCATGCGCACTGCTCGCATGTACACTGCACACGTGCTCACGCATATAGTACATTTGAAAACAGCTCTAAAACTTACCTTTTATTGCAGCCCTGGTGAGTAATCCGGTCTGCTGCGCCAATCAGCTAGGCTTCAAACAAAGGAAATATAGGTCAGTATAGTGCAGGGGCAGGCAGGCAGGCCCATCTGATTGTCGGAGCGAACCGGTTCACTCTTAGCTGCTCATCTGAGAAACCGGTTCGCCCAAACTGGTCCGAATAGGCTGAATCCCACCCCTGTCTATAGTACATATCTGTCTCATTGTCATAGTCCAAAGAAAACGGGGAAAAAAATAAAGATGGTTCTTCTAAGAGCCAGCCTGAGATAATTGAAAAAACTTTTAGCAAATGTTGACCATGTTTCCACAACAGATTTAATGAATACTAGATTATTTACTAAGATAAAACAATTTACTATAAAGAAGGGGGGACATTTTTTTTTTCCTTGACAGCAACAGCAATTAATAGATTTTACTCAAGAGAAAGCTTTGCAAGTCCTTCTATGACTTATTTTTGTTCATCAGTAGGACTGTCAACCTCCTGGAAGAGCTGCATTCATTCTTTCATAAGGAAGGTCAATGTTCCCACACCCAGTCCCCCTCAAAATAAACATAAATAAGATGTGCAATTGAAATGTCTGGCCTCTCTCACAGCCACAGTGAACATGGTTGTGGGGCTGCAGAGCCCACCAGCCAGATAAGAATGGTTGCCCAAAGCAGGTCTGCCCAGCAAGTTGATGTTGAACAGATATCCTTTTTCTGAAGATTACTTCCTCATGCACCTTAAAATGCTCTCATGAGAAGTCTTCTGTTGAGAATTAAGACAAAACACAACTTTCAAGCCAGGGTACCTTATATCATCTTCTGTTGATATGAGAACTTAACGTCTATAAATGGTTAATAGGACATCTTCACACATAAGCCCAGTGCATCAAAGGTTGGACCCTACCACATTGCACTCTACTGACAATATTAGGGAACAAAAGCAGCCAACTCAATACCTGGGGAGTTCTCACCCCAGCAGTTTGAAATTGGCTTTCTGGAGCAAACCAGAAGATAGGAAGTACAGGACAAACAGCTGTCACATGGCGAATAAAATTAGGGTCAGTACACATGTAAATACATTGATTTTACATAAGACTAGAGGGAGAGTAGACCCCTGTTTTGTTCAGGGGTCTGCTAACTAAAGGCAAGATTTTCATCATTTAGGTAGATGTTTTGACTGCAATCTATACAAAGTTAGAATTTAGCCTTAAATATGCAAGATAAATATGCAAAGAGAGTTTTTAACACAATATCAAATACATATTTTCCTTCAATTCTGGAAATTTCAGCTTTAGCTAACACCAAAACTGTAAATTATATCAAAAGTTAAAATAATATTAACTTTATATGAAAGATGGATCAAAACAGTTGTCTTTGCAGTTCATGTAATTTTACAGCAATCAATGGAGGATTTATTTTTACAGGAGTTTCTTTTAGAATATGGGTTCGGAATATGAGCTACATCTTTACTGAGCAATTGGTTGGCCTAAATACTGACTTGGCATGTACAGAGTTTAATTTTTTCTTCTGAGACAGAGAGGACCCTCTGGCAGACATGACATTTAGTCTGCAGCAATATCTGAAAATTATGACCTATACAATTTCTTATCTCCATACAAGTAATAAGTAATTTTGACAAGCTTGCTAGTCAAAAGGCACTGAAGGAATACTTTAAGAGCATTTTTCCAAAGAATTATGATTTCCACATTACCTTTAATTTTCAAACAGGCCAGGCTAGAATCTATTCTCATGTAATCTGAAGTAAAAAAAAAAAGTGCCAAAAACAAATGGCTCATACAAGGCGACAGGCTTTTATTTACTGTATGGGGCCTAATGGCTCCAAAAAATTATCTTAATTTTTAATGTTATATTTTATTTTGAAGAGATTGAATAGAGCTTCCTGAACACTTCTGAACTGAAACTTTAAATGACAGAGTAGTCTCCTGGCTTTAAACTGAAAGGTATTCATTATTCATAACCACTTACACATTGAGTAATCCATTGAGCCATTATCTAATATTTGCTCTTCATTGTACCAATTCTATTTGCTTGCGTGCATTTATGTTTATGACAGAATGCACACACATACACACACCTTCTCTGAATGGCTTGTGAACTTTTGAGTACAAAGCTATTGCCGATACCAAATATCTTATTTCATCCACAGTAATAACACTGAGAGCAGCACTTGCACTGTGCTGTCACTGTAGTGCTTTCATCTCCCCTGCAGACAGCTCTGGGAAAATGGGCAAAAGATTTACCTATGTGGAGGAAGTAGCATTTTGTTCAGTTTTCTTCTGCAGAGAAACACAAGAACCTAATTTACAATATGAAGAGATCCTCCAGCAATCAACAAACCACAGATTATTGCTTTCTTCTGCAACTTGTTTTCTTCATAATATCTTTGAAATAATGGAGTATCACGGCCAAGCAGAATAATTTAAGATCAACCATGGGAAGTGATTTTTATTAAGTCCACAGCATGCTGAAAGAACATTTCATTCCTCAAGTATAATGCTGACAAAAATCCTCACCCTGGGAGGGTGATTAGAAGAAAGTTGCCTTGGCACTAGTGAGAACATTTTTTCCTTAAGGGTAATCACTTAGTTGTGGGAAATGGAGAGCAAGATGATGACGGTGATGATGATGATCAAAATATCTGATATATTGGCTGTTTATACCACTAAAGTGATATCTAGTTTGGTTTTTTGGTATCATCAATAATAGAGAAAACCAACAGCTCCATTACTTTATTCTTCCCCAGTGTTATTCTCTCTGTGTCATTCTTCACATTTCACCAACTGAAAGCTGTTGGAAAGCTTCTGCACTAGATTCTCTAAAGCATCCCTGCCTGTTCCTTATCTTTAGGCACCGTGTAGCAAATTCTCATCCTAGTTTTGGGAACAGCTACTTTCATTCTTCCTCTCTGTACTGAAGCTTTCTCAATTGTGCCTGGCTGAAGCACAAATAAGAACTATCACAGCATTTTGGAAACCGAAATGGAAATACCAAAAAACCCACGAGACAGTTCTGTTCTGAACATTTTGAAAGCTGCAGGTTTTTATTTTTGTTTTGCTTGTTTGTTTGCTTTTCTTTGGAAAACACTGCTCAATATTCTCCAGGGGGCCCCTGTTTGGCGGTGCATGTTGACCTGGGGAACTTTGCCTCTTACATGGAGTGAAGAATAAACATTTCCTAGGGGAAGCATATGCTGTTTTATTATCTCTTTCTGGTCTAGGCATTTTAGGCTAGACATGTCTACTCTAGGCATATCCAACAAGTCCCATGTGGAAGAGTGAGGAGCAGTTTCAATCAAGTCTATGTCAAAGCTGTGGAGCTATTCCATTTATTTTTGTTGTCATTTATTTAAAAGGCACTAGAAATCCTTTATCCAACCATTTCAATTGGTCTGAATATTGATAATGGTCAGTAGTGGTTTTCACTTACCTTCGCTACCGGTTCACAACTGTGAGCGTGCACGCACGCAAACCCGCTTTGCTCACACATGGCACTTCTGTGCATGCGCAAAGGTCCGTGATGATGTCCTGGCAAGTGGGCAGAGCCTCCTGCTGCCGCCACTACCATTTCACCCAAACCAGGGTGAACCAATAGGAACCCACCACTGATAACGGTACATATGTTTATATTTGAATCTATATAAATCAAGACAACTACTCTTAGTATAAAACTTTATTATTCTCTGTCCATGTTATGACACACAATTGGTTGACTTGAGTGCTGTCATTAAATATTGAATTTCTATCCTAAATTGGTCAATTTATTAATAGAGGGATTCAATAAGCAGAATCGACACTGAATGACTGCCTTCTCTTTCTATATCATTTTGGTGTCCAGCATCAGAGACCCTAAAATAGATTTTATGTTTAAAAGTGCAAGCAGCTGGGATCTAAAGATAGAAATTTTTTTGTAATATGTTGTCCAGACTTTGAAGCTCTTCAGGGGGTTCGGGGGAAAAAAATCTATCCTCTTTAGATAAGGAGCAAAGCCATTTATTTTTCCAAGCTTTTTGAATCAATTGTCATCTCCCCTAAGACCTCTACTTTGATAGTATCATCCTGCTTCATTATGTTTCTGATTTTTACTACATTTAAGGTATTTATTTGTTAAAATGTGTGATATAGCAGTTGATCTGATACAGGGGTGGGTTTCAAAACCCGTCGCTACCGATTCACTCGTGGGCGTGCATGAGCCTCCCACCGCCGCTGCTACCGGTTCGCCTGATCCGGGACGAACCAGAAGCAACCCACCACTGGTCTGATAACCTGTCAAGAGAAGGGTATTGCTTCTTTGGGGCTCATGTCTGGGACATGATGGAAAGGATCCCATTACTTTTGAAGGGCACTGACAATATCTCTTTCTGCTGATTCATGTGGAAAGAAATGGCATAGCACTGAAGACACTACAAGAGACTAGGAAGGAGGAGAAGAGATAGGCTAAGAGCATAGATAAGATCTTTTTTACTTCTTCCTGTTGAATTACATAACCCAGAAAAAGAGGAAGAATGAAAATAATTGGCTACATGGATAGTGCTAATGGGATAGTTGTTTGTTGTTGCTGTGCCTGTTTTACAATGGTTATGGGATACATTTCAAGGCACCTCACAAGAATTGAGAAGAATGTGTTTGGAAGGCAACTTGCCAGTCCGATCTGGAAAAGCTTCAAATAGAATTCTCTCAGGAAAAGCGAAGAAAGCTCAGAAAGTGGCTTGATGCTGACTACAGGGAATGGAAAAGGGTGTGATAGCTGCTTTTAGCCACTTAGGGGATATCTGGAATGGACTAGCATGGAAATCTTAGTAATAAATAAAAAATGCACAAGAAGTGAGGGCATCAACCCTAATGACCATGCAAATGCAGGAAAGACTAGGTCCCAAGGGTAGAAACACAAGGAAGGGGAAATAACTGGTATTGTTACTATACATTATAAACCAGCAAGTCAAACAGAACACCTGTTTAATGCCTTCTTGGATCAGACTGCAGAACTTTCAGTGAGGAAAGATATCGAAGTAATAGAAGATTTTATTCTTTGGACATCTGATCTTTCTGTTAGGAAGTTTTTTCTATCATTCAGTCATAATCTGTTTTCCTGTAGTTAGTCTGTTACTCAGTGTCCTGTATTCTAGAATGACAGAAAACGGGTCTTGACCTTTTTTTGAATATAACCTTCTTTCGGTAATTTTAAAAGGACTGTCATATTACCTCCAGACATCTTTTCTCCTTCAATCTTTCTTCCTTAGGCCTTTGTTTCTACCACCCTGATGATCCTCGTTTCCCTTTTCTGAAACTTTGCCAATTGCTCAGACTTTTTTTAAAAAGTGTAGTGCTTAAAGTGCATTTCTTAAAGTATAGTTGGTTTCATTTTCATTTTCCTCCTTGTTGAAACATTTGTTCTCCTCTAGTCATGTGGCACTTCACCTCTTCTTCAGACATACTCAAGAATAATATATAAACTTTCAGCTAGGCTATCATCTATCTCTTCAGTATCCTAGAATATAATCCATCTTGTCATGGGAATTCAAAGTTAAGTAAAGAGGTATTACTGGAACGTATTACCACTAATCTCTAGCTTCAATACTGCCCTTTCATTCCACACTTTATATTTTTCTTGTGGAACATATATTTCTTGTTGGGAGCTAAACTGTTTGTTATGAACAGTTATATTTTAAAATATAATTGGATTATAGTAGGTAATAGGCATGTTCCATTTTCTGTTAAATATGGTTAGGATGAAACCAAGTCAAGTCAAGGTAAATTAAACAACAAATTGCCCAGATCTCTATGGTGCATATATAGTACATGAGCAATTTTTTTACATCTTTTCATTCTTAAAAAATAACTATGAGCTCATCTGATGATAAACAAAGCTAGTTTTATTCACAGAAAACTATCAAATCCAGAGATAACCAGTCATTTTGGTTTGCATATGGAAGCATATTCTAATTTTTCTCTGCCCTGCATGGGACTATATATGTATTTTCCTCACTACAAGTGCCCTGGAAAACAAATCCCCCCACTTTTTTTAAAGTTAAAATGTAGCACAGTGCATAGAAGTAGATCTTATTCAAATTCTAAATATTTGTTTTAATATCTGAATAGGGGTAGAGATATCTATTTTCATAGATATTTGAGGAACTGCTGGTTTTAGTGAGATTTTACCTGCTGTTTTATCATCACTGTTACTGAAATAATTACTGCTTTGAGAAAAGTACTTATTGCATAGGAATAGGATTGTGTAACACATACATATTTTCTATATGCTTGACAAAATAATTCACATTACACTTTGGCTTACAACTTGAAGCTAAACTGATTCAATCCATACTCTTCTAGAGAGGTTTCTGTGTTGGCATCAGGCACTGATTTCATCCAGTCTATGGTTGGACTCACTTTCTTTTAAGTTCCCTGTTACACAACCAGTTGAATTATGATCTGAATGGTCCTTCCTGCTTTCAGAGTTCTGAGTAAGAATTCCGAAAAGTGTCATATCAAAAACAACCTTTCAATTTTAGTTTTTCTCTTTTGGTGTTTTTACATGTTATCTCCAATAATCAAAGCTCAAGAATATTACTATGTAATTTCTTGTTTCTAAATATTTAATGTTAAAATAATATATCACAAGTTTGCACGCAATCTGAGTCAGGGAGCATCTATTTGAGATGTGAATTTTTCATTTTTACTCCATGCTAATAAGTGTTGCACTCAGGATTGTGAGATAGGTCTGGGATGGGTGAATGAAAGGTGTACCATAATTGTATATGTCAAGGGACAAGTATAAAAGTGCAGAGACCCAATTTGGTATAGCAGTTTAGTCATCAGGCTAAAAACCAGGAGACCCTGAGTTCTAGTCCTACCTTAGACATAACGCCAGCTGGCTGATCTCTCTCTCTCAGCCCCACTTCCAAAATCTTGCCAAGAAAATTGGGGGACTTATCCAGGCTGTTGCCAAGAGTCAACACTGTCTCAAAAGTAAAAATAAAAAAAAATAAAAAGTGCAGTTTAAGGATACATGTGGCTCAACAGCATGTCTTATGGCCTGAGAACCCCTGAAGAATGAGTAGCACTAAAAATGGGGAGAGGGCTTGTTTATATTTGGTGGAGTTTAAAGGAATTAAAGTTACAAAATAGAGCCTTTCATCTTGTAGATCTTTAAGTATCCATTTCAACTCCAATTCCCCCCTAACCCCCTCAATATAGGCTATGGCATAATCTGCATTTGGAGTCCACACATTGACATATTACACACAGACTGTCACTGTCACTGAGCTGCTAAAAGTTGTTCCTCTTGTCCTGGATAAAGAAAATATGGTGAAGAAAATATATATTGGCTAAAATGCAGCTCTGCCTTCTTTTGTACCTCTTAACTCTGAACTGACATATACCATTCATATGACTATAGCAATAGCAGTATCACTTAGACTTATATACCACTTCACAGTGCTTTTTTACAGCGCTCTCTAAGCAATTTACAGAATAAGCATATTGCCCTCAACAATCTGGGTCCTCCTTTTACCTTACGCACGGTCACTCAAGCTCTCGTCACTTCCCGTCTGGACTATTGTAATGCTCTCTACATGGGGCTCCCCTTG